>PVKZ01002882.1:0-179207 GCA_004027375.1 Macroglossus sobrinus | reverse complement strand
TTTCTTTCCTTCCTTCCTTCCTTCCTTCCTTCCTTCCTTCCTTCCTTCCTTCCTTCCTTCCTTCTTGCCACAAGGAAGAAAAAACTTCTTTTGAAATTATGTATGTTCATTTTGTTGATGAAGATGAGAGAAGAGGGAGTGCTATGTTTCAGTTTAGCCATCTATGTGGCCATGCCAGAGATTCCTCCTTTTTCAATCTCTCAAGCTTAAGTTAAATGAGATCCAATGAGTTCATGCTTGGTATAATATAAAGTATAAGGCCAGAGGGTGAGATTATGATGATGAAACACAGTGGAATGAAATGGTCAATTTTCTAGCTTTGAAGACAAATTAAAGTTTAAACGCCAGTTATGCTAATAGCAGTATAATTTTAGAGTAAAAATTAACCTCTCTGAGCCTCCTTTTTCTTAACTGTAAAATGGAAATTATAATCCTATTTCATGAATACAATTGTGGAGTAGAATTAAGAAATAAAATATGGTCAAGGGGTATTGTAATTGGATATTATTTCTGGGTAATATTGCTTTGGGAATTTTTTTCTTTTAAAGCCTACACACGCACGCACACACACACACACATACACACACTAGGATACATAGATCAAAATGCTTAAAGATGAATAAAAATTTCCTAAGCCATTCTCATTCTGCACTAAAATAATATGTAAAAAATCATGAATAAAATATTCACCTTTGGTCAAAATCTGGCCTCAGCTAAAATTTTAAATAATCCATAAAGTAAGAAATTGCCTGATGTTATCAAAAGAGTGGTTTTAAGACATCTGAAAAATGTAAAGTTGGGCCCAGTAGACCCTCTCAGTCAGACAAAGTTCTTCTCAGAATCTTAAAGGCATTTTTTTTCCCCAAAGCAGCTTAACCACACAACACATGGCTAAAGTATAGAGAGGTAAATCAAAAGAATTACCCTGGTTGTTTCTGTCAGATGAATTGGCCATTTGATAGTACATTTTTACACTGATATGGAGAAAACCCATAAAGCTTTTAAGGGGGTTGTATGAACAATGGACCACCAGCTAAAAGTCCTCTAAATCTCCAACTTCCGGATAGTCAGGAAACAGGCTAAGAAATTTACTTGTTTGTAAACAAGGGCTGTTTCTTTAAATAATAACACCTCAGAGGATAGAGTCAAGATCCCAGAGGGCAGAGGGAAGAGTTCAGGAAAGTCATAAATTCAGGAGCCACGCCCCTGGGGGACAGCTAAGACCCATTCAAAGAACATTAATTATTCCTAAATTGGGAGGGACTTGACAACATTTACCTAAATCCATGATACTTCCATTTATCCTCCTTTTAAGTAAAAGTCTCCTTTATGGTCACCCAGTCCCTATCTCCTTATTGTATGCTAGGTCAATGGGAAAAGATGTCACCTTTTTAGGTCATAAGTTTTGGGATAAAGTGTGTCACTCAAGGAGATGCATCTGAGGAACCTCAGACACATTGGGATCAGATTTCAATAAGATTCTGGAGCTGCAGTCTGATCCCATAATGGCTTTGATCAGTGGCTCCTCCTATAGCTTCAGTGGAAAATAAAGGGAAAAGCCAACTATTTCTGGGAAAAGGGATCTCTGATGGACAGGGTTGCAGTGCTGCTGAAACAGCATGGTACTGCAGAGAAATCTCCAGCAGAGAGATCCCTCTGGATCTCACTTAGTAAAAGGTCCTAGGTGACTGAATCTCTGCCATGTTTAGCTCCTCAGGGATGGCTTTCAACAATTTTGAGAGCAATGCCATTCTAAAATGTTTCACATGCCTCTCTGATTCTTGAAATAGCGAATTCAGTATGTCAATTTCGTGTTTTTCTATGACAATGCCTGGTTACACTTTCCCTTCTCTGAGAACATCCAACCCATCTGATTTCTACCTACAAAAATCCTCCTCAATCACAAGAATCTCTAAAATACCACTGCATTCATGGAGAATTTCTTGATCCTTTCTCTTCAACAAATTTAATAATAACATATAATTTCCATGATAACAGCTATCATTTGTTGAGCAGTTACCATGGGCTAATTACTTTATGTAAATTGCAAGATTTAATTTTTACAACAGTCAGATAAGTGTTGTCTTATTATTTTGTTTTTCAGAGATGAATTAGAAACCTACAGGATTTCACAAATGAGGAACTAAGGTTCAAAGAGATTTACCGAATTATCCAAAGTCATAAATAAAATGGCACCTGTAAGTAAAGAGTTAGGAATTGATCCCAAACTGTACTGCTCCCAGATCAGACTATTTTCCATCCCACATACAAAGATTGGACCAACCACAGGGAAAAGATGATATCTAGTTCCTCCCTCGCCAAGGATGTTTCTCCATTTCATACTGTGTTACTATGTGAGGCTATACAAGGTAGGGATGTAAAGAGCCAGACCCACTGGGTTAAATACAGACTCTCCCTTTTAGATTTTGGGCAAATGACTCAAAATCTCTATACCTCAGTTCTTACCTGTAAAATAAGGACAATAAGAGTAATTTCCCTGTAGAGTCATTGTGAAATATATTAATTTATGCAAGGCACTTAAAACAGTGACTGGCACATGGTAAGATTTCAATAAATGTTAGCTATTACTGTCTTATTCCCTTCCCTCTTGCTCTCTCTCCACCTGTCTCTCTTTCCCCCTTATGTTTTGAGGTTTTAAAAAAATTAACAATTTGGCCTCGATTGATGAAGTTGAAAAGTAAATAAATAGCAGGTGCAGGCAGAAAGCAGATGGAATTCACTCTGGGTTTCCTTCCCTGTTAGCTTTGGACAGGTTTGGTGTTTGCATAACGTGTTCTCTGCCTTCTCCCAAACATCTCCTTATTTAACTCATATATTATTTCGACTTTCTTTTTTTTTTCAGATATCCCACCTCATAGCTTTTCCTCAGTATTAATAATAGTTGTCATTTGTTGAGTCCTTACTATGTGCCAGGCACCCTCTGTACTTTCTCATATAATAGTCTAGTCATACCTAAGTCATAGGTATTTTTATTTCCTTTTTTTACAGATGAGGACACTGAGATTCCATGGAGATAATTTCTTAAATTTCTACTTTTGTTTATCTAATATTTATATGACTTTAAAAAATAAGGCAGGCTTCAAATTACTTATGGAAATTTTTAATTTCAGAAGTTCTCTCATAGAAAATAGAGAAAAAGCCACTGTTCACTGTATGTGTGTTGTAGCAAAAATTGTGACTGAGTCAAAAGGTAACTTTTAGGAAACAGGATCTGGACTAAAGAATATATTTGATTTATTAAAAATATTGTCTTCAATATTTATTAAAAATATTGTAAGAGAAAGGAGTTGAATCAACCATAGTGAGATGCTCTCTCCTTCATCTGTTCTTAAGAGGAAAGAGGCCAAGTGAGCAATGAGCCTGACACTCACAACACAAAGGCCTTAGGGAGAAGGCCCAGTGTGGAGTTGCTTCTGCCCTGATGACAGGCACAGGGGTGAGGGTATATGGTCTGTTTGATTCTCCACTGGGGCTATTGCATTGCACTCCTCTCACCATTGTGATGTCCTGAGACCCAACTCTGTTCTTTCAACTTTACTTAGGACAGAAAGGTTGAGATATTTTAAAATTCTTTTTAAAGACCAACTTTCTCTGGTTCCTTATGGTTTCTCTGCTCCCTTATATCTACAGTTGCATATGGCTTTGTGAACTCTGTTGTAGGCTCCAGGCCTGAGTATAAATGGTTAGCTTTTATGTAGGTTATGCTGTATAAAAAACAACCTCAAAATCTTATCAATGCATATTTAATTCTCAGATTTCTTGAGAGTTGTGGGTCAATTACAGCTCTATTAGACTTAGCTGGATTTCATATGTCTTCTCACTCAGGCTGAAGAAGAAGCCACTATCTAGGATATGCTGTTCTTGTAGAGGTGGCACAGAACATAAGAACTCAGCCAAGCCATGTGATCAAATTGCAAACTCCTGTTCATGTGAGGCTAGCATCATGTCTGCTTATATCACATTCATCAGGGTATATCACATGGCAAAGACTCAAGGATATGGGGCAAGGAAGCATGGCAATGGTTGGGAGGAAACAAATGATTCTGAACAAATAATATACAACAATAAGGGGCATTGGACCTGACAATTTCAAGAGCCTATCTGCAATGGCACAGAAAAAGAGATGTAATAGCATTATATAAAGGGAAATACAAGAGCTGTGGCCAGAGGCAAGTTATTTAGAAAGAATGCATGGGATATGCATATAAATTTACTGAATGTTGGCCTACTGCTTTTTCCCTTATTATTGACCTTATTATCTTCACCTTCACTTTTAGCACTACTTTACCACTGTCACCATCATTATCATCACAATCTTTATTACCTTGTTGCCTTTGCCAACTTCATCAGCATAACCACCTTCAACATCTTTATTCTTCATCATCACTCTGTCAATTTTACCACCTACATGTTATCAGCACCACCTTTACCCTCAGTATTTCAGTGTACATTGTGGTATTCTCTGCAAAATTCACTTTTCCCCTTAATCATTGTGTAGTACCCATAGAGTTTAGGGAGGAATTAAATTTTCTCCCCAGCTCAAGGAGCTGGGAGTGATTTCAGTTAGCCAGCACACATATTGTTATCAAAACGATAGCTGTCATATCTTATCATACTCATCAGTTCAGGATGAATAAGTGATCTGAGTTGGTCCAATGAGAGTCAGGTTCAGAACTACACAGGTCAGTTAGAAAAGAAAGATGCCTTGTCTTTCAATGGGCATGTATAAGAAAGTATGTAACTCAGGATGTTGCTGAAAACTATCTCTTGACTATAAAAGAAACCAACCTTAGGATGAAACCCATGCTGAAGTGGAAGGAAGGGACAGAAAAGCACTTGGTATTTTTCTTGGTAATATTGTTGCTCTACCAAATCAACCTTTACTTGAAGATTGCTCTACCTGTCTGAATTGTATGTATTTATGTGTTTTATGTATTTATAAATTTATAATGCATTAAATATCCTTTATTGCCTAAGTCTAAAGTTTTTTTAACTACAAAAATTATCCAAAATTATGTAAGCAAACTAATGGCCTTTAGTAATTTCGTCAATACCAATATCACTAATTCTATATCTGCTTCCATTTCTGTGATGGCCTCCATATTAACTCTGAAAATGCTTAATCAGAGATCAAGTAATAGATATGAAGGAAAGAAATGCAGAAACATGGTAAGAAGATTACTTTGTTTCCTGTTAATATTTTTGACATTTTAAAAAATCTTATATTTCATTTCTAAAAGCAATCTTGGGCATTCATATTATTTAATGTTTCAAACTAATAAAGTGCTTTTATATCTAAAAATTGTTCTAAAAAATACATAGTACTGAATGTGCAGGCAGCAAGTAGTGGTGGGAAGTGTACTGGATCGGCTTACTTCCTGACTGAGAATATAGAAGCCTGCTTTCTAAGAGTGCCAGCTACTAATTTGCATGTGATCTTGGAAAGGTACTTATCCCTCTCTGGACTTTAGTGCCTTCCTCTCTAAATTGATAAGATTAAGTCCAGGTTCTAAGGAGACTTAGATTCTAAGCTGGTTTTCAGATTTTCTGAGCAGTGGGGAAAGTATTTTATAATAGATATAGATCTATTAAATAGATCTGGACAAGTCATACATCTAAGCTTAGAAGCTTATAAGTTTATAAAAATAGAAGTAGAATCATAGACTGTCAGAGCCAGAAACGACCATGAAAATCACCTAATCCAACTCCTTCACATGTGAGATAAGGAAACCAGGGTCTGGAGAGGTTAAGTAACTTACCCAAGGGCACCCAGGCAATTTCATGGCCATGTCCTTTGACCACTACTTATAACCTTAATTTTATCTGATTTTCTTGACATAATCCTGTCCTAACATTTCTTCTAAATTGAGAATTCACCAGTGGTAGGTTATTTTTTTTTCCTAACTCACATAGCACATGAATAAAAAAGACTATAAGCTCTTCCAAATGAGACTATAACTTAGTTATTTCACCAGCTTGCAGTCTTCTTAACCTGACAATCAAGGCAAGTTGAACGAATGAACCTCAGTAAGAAGTGATGTCATTTCAAGTATTCCCTTGCCTCTTAAGGCTTTCTCTTAACTACTCCAAATGACTTTTTAACCCTTAAAGAACTCGGTTGGAAATATCTAGAAGATGTTAGGGAAAGACTAAGAAAGAGTCTTCTAAAATTACCTGCATTTGTATATTACTGACCCATTTTACCTGTCTCAAATTTGTCTTCCACTTCTGACACACCTGTCAGGTAATCATGTGCAATAGGCATAAATGGTTATTTGATTTTTCACTGAAAAACTGTCAGATCTGTCAGTTAATAATCTACTAGCCTTCCATGTCCAAAGTGAAAAGGGACCATTTGAAAGTGGCTCCCTGGAGTCCCTCCTTTGGACTGAGCTCTGTGATGGAGGTCATCAGCTTATTCTGCTTTGAGCCCCCTGTAGAGGTCACAGTAAGATCACACACAAAGTCCCATGTTCTCCTTAAAAGAAAGAAAAAAAATCTGCAAATTTTCTGAGAAACCATACTTCAAGATCTCTACAAAGAGCTAGAGACCCATCTCCTGCTGTTTCCTCTCTAAACTTCAAAGCTCACACACCGAATATGGATGCGCATGCATCTCTGCGACATGCTTTACCTCTTCTCCTCTTTCAGACACTAGCAAGGTCATGGTTGCAGAACATGAGTCTCACAGAATGTCCTTCCTGGAAGCCACCATGTCAGGAAAGCAGCTGTGGAGCCCTAGACTTACAGTTAGGAGACCTGAGTTCAATCGCTGATCCTGCCACTCTCTGGCTGTGGCACTTTGTTACTCAGTGTCTGTTTTATTCATCTCTTAGGTGGGATAATACCTACTGCACAGCATTAAGTGTAACTGTTATAAATGATCTGAATAAGATGTCTATCCCATAGATAGTGCTCAATAAATAATATCTGCCATTATTATTATTTTAATAGTAACTAGGTCGGGAGAAAATATTGTTTAAAGCTATTAAACTCAAGAACTGCATTTGCCCAACTTTAGGATGCATAGAAATGTCACCTGGAGAGCTTATTAAAACACCAATTCTAGAGATTAGCCCCAGAGAGTCAGATTCAGTAGGAGTCTAAGAATCTACATTTTTTAATATGAGCTCCAGGTGATTCTGATGCAGGTGGTTTATGATCCACACTTTGAGTAAAATGTTGTGAAGAGGAAAATGAGCAGCAAGCAGGATTAGCAAATATTTGTTGATTCATTGATTGACTCATTGGGGACTCTAGTTCTCACCTGAAGAGGAAACTGAAAGTAGGCATCATTCTATCCCTGTAGTAATTAAGAAATCTCCTGTATATCTAATTGCATCCTTAAATGCAATACCTGAAGCCTATTCCTCTTAATAAAAATGAGAACAAGTGATCAGCAATCCCGTCATAAAAACTTGTTAGATATTTGCAAAGAGCATTATGTCATCCCATATTTTCACAAGACAACTCATTTATTTATTTTAATTTCAAGTCACGATTAAGACTCAACAAATGATCTCTAATGAACAAAGTCCTGATAAAACAGGGATACAGACCAAAGAATATCAGAACTCAATGGGACCTTGGAGATTTTCTAACATAAATCTTTCATTTGACAGGTGAGTAAATAAGACCTAGAGGTTATATCACAGGTTGGTGACAGGTTGGGCATTTAGACCCCTCGTTTCCGGGATTCAATTTCAGTACTCTTCCTGCTACATTGCATAAATTCTAACACCTCCTCTTTCCTAGATAGTGCTGGGCACTGTCCGGGATGGGGATGTCTGTTGACCTAAACCACAAGTCTCTGCATTAAAAAATATTACTGTCTGGTGGAGGAGAAGCTAATAAGCTACTGACAAACAATGTAATAATTGTGAATTAGGCACAATTGTCCCTATTTTCCTAAGGTAAAAATCAAGATCCAGAGTGTGTGAGTGACTTGCCCAAGATCTAAGTGTATCTGAAAGAGTCTAAACTTGGTCTTTTAATTCATTCAATTAACAATAAACTTATGGTAGGCTTACCTACTATGTGCCAGACCCATGCTAGTCATATGCTATGTAATAATGAATGGGCCCTCTACCACGCTAGTGTAACAAGTCAAGAATAGAGCATACAAGTACTGGAGCTCATGGACTGCAGATTTTCTGCTCCCTCCCTCTCTTTAGGCAAAGACCAACAGACTTGCAGTCAGTCTGGAAATTTTGAAGGGACATGAAGGCAGTTCTCAAGCATTAGCAAGGAAAGCAAAGATTCTTCCTTTCCTAACAAAATGAATAATCCATGGAAAGTCAAATCAATGTTTCCTTACTCTGGGGAAACCTAACTGCTAAGGACCCTAAAGATGGATAGCCCATCTTGAGGCTGTAATTAAATCTGCTACACTCACATTCCCATCAGTCAAATACTGGGGTGGTAAGAGAAAAAAAAACACATCCTGGTGGCCCCACCCACGTTAAATGTTGAATTATCTTACAGTTGATAGTTCCCTAGATTCCTTGACCTTTAAATGCCGAACACTACATGCCTGTTGAATTTTAATCAATTTATTTTTTTCAACTGGAAATGTCAGACTTCTGTATGGAATTACTTGGTGCTGTTGATGTGACAAAGACTCAAAGTTCAGTGTCTGAAGTCATGGAATGGCAGAGGAACCAGCATGCATCAAGAGACTTAATTTGCAGACAGCCAAATAAGGAAGTGAGAGAACATATATTTTTCATTAACTTTTATTTATAGGTTTTGGGACCTGAATTTATTTTGTTTTATAGCCTTCAGCATGAATTAAACTACTCAGGATTGCTAATGACTTGGAAAATATCACTATGAAAGCTGAAGAGGGAATGAGATTTCGTATTGATAAAGTACCTATTGAGTGTTTAAAAATGTAATATCAATCCTCACCCAAACTCTGTGATAGAATTAAAAAGTTATGATTCTTATTTTATAGAATTGGAAACTGAGCCTCAAAGAAATCTGCTAGTTACTGCAGAACTTGTGGCTGAGAACAGTTTAAACTGTGGACTTGCTGACTCCAAAACTCAAGCTCTTGTCATTACGTCAACTGCTCTGAACTGAATCAATATTCCTTTACCTATTCCTCAGAATGAGTGTCAGTCTTCAAGTGTATTTAAACTGAGCACAGCTGACTGGATCCTGTCACCCAATTTCCATCTACTCTTGGTTTAACTGACTCAGAGCCTTCACATTCATGTATTTCTTGTATTCAGATAGATAAATTCTATAGTACTTGTCTTCTGTGAAAAAAAATCATGTATAGCATGCTTGCCATCATACAGTCATCAGTCTGACCACCAGGAAACGTATATGGCACACAGTGATTGCTCAGCAACTATTTTTTTATTTTTTTCTCTTTTTGTAATTGTCTCTGACTCTGTTTCTCACTCGTCCTTTCTTTTTCTCTCTCTTCCCTTGATATGTGTTCCAACAGTTACCTTTAGGTTAAGAAAATGCCAAACCAATCTTAGATATCCGTGGGTCTCCTCCTTTCACAGAGCCATTGCCATCTACCTGGCTAGCTAAATAAAGCTAATATTTAGGTCACAGAATAGTCCCTGAGGTAATAACGAGGTAGGAAGGACTTCACTAATCACAGATTCGTTTTACTTTTTAAGAAAAGGGAGTTTAGTTATGTCCACAACTGCACAGCCCATACCCCTTTCAGATGCCCACTTTCTGCCTAGAGAACTACCTGCCCAGTGGGTTTAGCAGACTGTAAATTCCCAGGCAAGAGTGGACTTGTCCTGGGGCTGTCACTGCATCCTGGCTCCATCTCCTCACAGAGGGAGGTGCTAAAAGCTGATTTAAGTAGCTAACAGCAGACAGGTTCAGTGCCCTCAGCTGACTTTTCCATCAACTGGTCCTCTGGGGAAGAAAACCTGCCAATGCTCTAATCTATCTTTCTAGCTTTATCCTTTCCACTTACTCTACATGTTCTCAAAGGGTTGAACTCAAATGTATACAGTGACTGACCAGAAAAATGAATGCTTGCATTGGCCCAATGGAATTAAAGAGTAGATGCTCCCTCTGCAAGGGGCAGCTGTTACTTAGCTTCAGCAGATTGTACTCAGGGGGAAAGATGTTCCTGTGCTGCTCGAACCTTAAATTTTCAAAAGGATTCTAATATCCAATATGTGTGTGAAATATGTCAATCTTAAATACTGTTTTAAATGCTTTAAAATTGGATGGCTGCAGAAACTTGTCTACTATAATCCCATGATTCCCTGTAATCTGTGAGTTCTGAATTTTGTATTTTTTTTTTATGCTGTTTCCTCTGCCTAGAATTCTTGGCCTCCTGTCTCCATCTATCCATACTCTAAGAAGGTGTGAAGCACCCCTGGCTATCGCTGACCTTTCTCTCCTCTGAGTTGCCATGGCACATTTCACAAACTTCAATAAATGTAAAACTTTGTAGACTTTGAGGTTGCTGGATCTTAGGTTTCATTCTCTTTTCCTCCTATCATCTGTCACTAGGACTAGTACTCAATAAATATCTTTTGAAACAAAGATTCAATAAATGAAGGCATGAATGAATAAACCGATGAGCAAATAAAAAGAGAAGGTGGTGTGATAGAAAGGGCACAAACCTTGGAGACAGATTTGAGTCTTTGATTTGCATTTGCTATTGCCACTTTGTGATCTTGGAAATACTACTCCTGTTGCCTATAAAAGGAAGATGAAGATATCTACAGTTCAAAGTTGCTGCGGTGATTAAAGAAAATAAGGTTCAGAGACTGAACCTATGTCTCATTTCTCCCATAGCAGTGTTTTTTCAAACATGGCTGATCATAAGAATCACTGATCCACTTTGTTATAAATCATCCTGATTCAAGGCATACTGAATCAACACCTCTAGGGGAACAGCCTAGAGATGTGTGTTCTTATAATCAGGAGAGCTTGGAAAAATAAAGCACACTCATTGTTATCATTTGTCTATCTTCAATAGCAGCCTCTGAACAACTAAAATTATTTTGATTTGCTGGGGGTCACCCTTACTGCTAATATTTAAGTAAAAAAGAAACAAAGCTTTATTCTTTTCCTTAGTCTGCTTAGGGAGATATGTCCCAAGGCAGCCATTGATGATTTAGCAATAGGAGTCTTACTTGAAAGTTACTGAAACACTGATTTCCTGATTCCTTAGGTTCTCATTCAAATGTCAGCATCATAAAGGCAGAAATTTTGTTGTTTCATTTGTTGCTATATGCTCATAGCTTAAAACAGTGCCTGAAATAGAAGTATTCAATACATGTTTCATGAGCTAGAATGAGATAACTTAGTTCACAGCACCTATGCTCCAAGAATAGGTTTTCATTTTGCATATCAAAAGGTTCTTCCAGCGTAACTTTCACTCTAAAACAGAACCTGGAGTAGGACCATGCAAAAAGACACTTCAAGTCCCAGCTCAAAACCTCAATAACTGAAATTTTAGCAGGATAGTTGATGGTTGTTTCACCATCCATTTATCTTCTCATTAGTCACTTTATGGACTATCTGTCCAAGAGCATGCCTTTATGATATATAGGACCAAGGAATGGATATGAAAGATGGAATATAAGCATTAAGGTGGCTATTTACTGTGGCAGGTCCCAAGAAATGTATCTGATGAAAAACAAATAAGAAATATAGAATTTTTCTTTGTTAAATCACAATAGAAAGAAGTTGAGTAGAGATGACTTATTTATTCAGTTGGTATATTGGCCAATTCCCCACCCTAAAGAAACAAATAAAACCCCACAACAACTGTAAATTAGAAAAAAAAATGTTGTGTTCAATATATACAACCCAAGGGGGCAATAGTATAAACCACTGATTAAATCATGAGTTACCTATAATTTTATGATTTATCAAAAAGAATTCAGTCCATATACAGTAAAATTAAAATACCCTTTACCAAAGTAGGATGCAAGATAAAGATTAGCTATTAGGTGACCAAGACACAAAAAACCATAAATAAATGATCAACAAACAAGTAAATAGATTACTACATAAATGAAAAAACAAGAGCAAATATTTCAAGACCAGGAAATACTGAATATGTAGCTAAATGTTATCCTGGAGAATAATAATTAAAGATTTCACAGTCATTTGATACAAAAGACATTTAGTTAAATTTCCTGGTCCAGTACTTTGTTTTGGTAGAATGATTTTTTTTTTATTTCTTATTCTTTCTCTTTAATAGAACTATATACACATGCCCCTTTTTCTTCACATGGTTTTGATGTGCCTTTAAGTAGGGTAGGTGAAATATAACATCCCCACCTCAACAACACCTCCATTCACTCGGGCTTGGCCATCTGGCTTCTTTGGCCAGTGATATGTTAGCAGATATGCCACAATTAGAGGCTTTAAATGTGCTTGTTGAATTTGTCTTGGTATTTTGTGCTTTTTTCATCTGCCCGGGATAGCCTCTAGGCCCAGAATGAAACAGCTGTAACATGAACAACACACAACCTGTGGTCAAGCACCTCATATCTGCTTCATAGGCAACCCATAAACTAGTGAATGAAAGAGCAAGATCATAAATAATTTGCTGTAACACCACAGATTTTATGAAACATTATCACAGTAATACCTCATTACTATAGTTTCCCTAAACTTGTTGCTTCTGATGAGAATTATTATTGTTCACAGTGATATTCATTTCACCTAAATTGCTCCAGACTCTTGCATGAATGGAACATGGATTGTAGAAAGTGATGTAATTTATAGCATCTCTTGTAGAACCTCATGTATCTCTTTGTGAAAGATTGGCTGGTACATATACAAAGACTAACCATGGACTCCATAACTTAATTAGAACTGGTCTTACCTTGAATATTAATTGTAAATGTAGGGACATATAACATTGTGCCCAATTATGGGAAAAAATATTTATTGGAAAGGAAAGGCCAGATTATAATATAATCTGGTGGCTCTCTCTCTCTCTCTCTGTATGTATATATGTATATATGTATATATATATATATATATTAGTGGTTTAGCAAAACACATGTATATTTCTTACTCATGCAAAGAATAATAACCCTCTACTTGATGACTCATTGAGACAGGCTGATGGAGGGTCCATCATCCTGCAGCTGTGCCATCTTGAACATGGACGCCACAGTCAATGTGGCAGGTAAAGGAAGTATAAAAAGGTCTTATATTAACCATTAAATACTTTATCTCAGAGATGATGCACATCACATCCTCTCACAGCCTGTTGACCAGTACTAGACATATGGCCCTATTAGACTACAAGGAAATAAGAAAATTTAATATTATTCTGTACCTGAAAGGAGAGTGAAGCTAGACACATGTAAACACTGGAAATCTCACCCACAAAATTATATTGTTCTATTTTACTACATGAGGAAGGTAATCAGTGGATTGTCAGTGTGCTAATAATAATTACTTTGTCAAACATGACCCATATAAAACTTGAGCTGACTGATGGGTGAACATAATTTTTAAAAAGTATCCTGGTGTATAACTAGTGATATATACACTTAAAGTGAGTATCTCTGTTAACATGAAAGAATATTCAGTAAGTGCTCACTGGTATTCTGAGTGGTAGAAAGCATCCAAGAAATTACTTCCTATACCTCGTCCTGGGGGTAATAAACCTATTGGATATAATTAGAATTCCACATAGAGAAAGATACAACCTTTTAAGCCCTTTTGAAAGTAGAGCTATAAAGAATATGAGATAAGGAGGAGTATTTTGAGCCTTGCCATAGACCTAAATGATTTTGGGGTAGAAAAAATATTCCCCAAACTGCTCTGAAGCCATCTAAGCATTAAAAATTTCATGCAACAGAGAGTTGTGTTAAGTTGAAATAAGACATCACATAGACATGCAGAGCCCCTGGAGGAAACAAGCAGCTCTGCTCTGGAGGTCAGGTTTGGCAGGAGTGGATCATGGGGGTTTGTAGCCAAGGCTCACAGTGTATGATGTAGGTAGCACTTATATATGATAAAATGACCTGGACTCTCCAATAAGACATCAGTGCCCAAAGTACTGAAGGTATGAATTGGGCAAAATAACCACAGGGCTAATAAAGCTATTTTATGGGCTTAGAAAAATAGAAAGCAGTGTTTCAAAATGAGACATGCTATATAATTTATAGGTCCATACAGGAAGAAAAATTGGTAATAGTTAGGGAGTTAATACGAGAAAACTAGATGAAAGCTGTTGCCTTTGTGTCCTGGGTATAATTTTATTTATGACATCTCTGTTGGGTATAAAATGTAAGATCTGCCTGAGAAGAAACATTGTCTAGACATGACTCCCAGAAGTATCATTTTAGTTTTCTTCTTCCAAGCAGTTGTGTTAAATTTGCAACTACCCCAAGCATCCACACCTCCTGAGTGTAGCTGCTAGACAGCGAGATTCCATTTTCCAAACTCAGCTCAGAGTCCTAGATGGCTGTTCACTGCAGCTTCTGTAAAACTGCCTGCTCTTGCTCTAAGGAATAGTGGATGCTGTAGATGACCATTTCTCAGATGGTGAAAAAAATATGAGGTGGCTCTAATATTGAGCAGAAAAATCTGTGTGTATCTATGTAAATAATGTGACAGGTATTTCTGTCAGCACTCTTGAAAAGGCCACTGCCTTTCAGAATATGGGATCCCTAACAGCACTTTATTAGCTGTGGGTAAATGGTATACCTCACAAGGAATCTATGGGAAAATAATGACTTGGGTCATTATTTTTAAGAATTGAGAGTGTTATTGTGGAATACAACATTCTGAGGTAAATTAGAACTTTACTCATTTGTAGGACATCATGCTGAAAACAAGTGAACACAACATTACACACACACACACACACACACACACACCATGGGTTGTCTGTTTTTATTTTAGTGACTTTATGCTGCCAGGAAACATAAGCTCCCTTCTTTAATTCAACATGAATTCTAGCCAAATGCAAGGATTCCAATACCTTGAAGATTATTGTATTCACTTTCTTTCTAATTGATATAAAAACATAAATGATAAAAGGTGTCAGAGACCCTTAGAAAATTCTTTCCTGAAAGCCAAGGCATTCTGACCATTTTCATGATTACAATAATTCCTTCGTGTAAGGAAAAATGGGTTTAATACATTGTTACCTGGAGAATGTGGATCACAAGGTGTGATGAGCCCTTTAGTCTCAAGGAAAAATTTAGGTAAGTTACCACAAAAGTAGAGAATAAATATTGAGATATTCTTTAGTCTTTTCATCTTACATCATGATCTGATATATATATTTTTTATGCTTACTACTCTATCATATTCCTGTGGGTAAATAGGAGAAACTTGACCTACTTTTTAGTATATTTTGCTAGAAAAGAGAGGAAGCCCCACTTATAGAGGAGTCACATAAAAGGAAAAATTGGAACTCGGTGTTATTGGGAAGAAACATTGTCCAGACATGACTCTACTGTCAGGCATGTGGAGAACAAGTGAGGTGGGCAGGTTCCTCATCCCCAGGAGAAGCAGTGTGCAGGTTTGATCTGTGAGGCTAAAAGGGGTACTCAGTTACAACTGTTCACCATTTCTAGGATGGAAAAGGGGTGAGTGTATTACCTTCATTGCTCCCAGAATTAAAAAAATCATTTAATAACCCACTGTGGGAAAAGGCCAAGAAGCAATATTAGCTATTGTTTCCATTTTGCATTATGTTTCTTTGAGTAAAAAATAAAAAAAAGATTTTGCTAAAGAATTTATGTGTATTTGCATGTGTCTTTGAACATATCCATTCACTGCCCTATAAAAATAATCAGACATATCTCTGGTGATCTCTGGAACACCAGAATCTTCCTAGTAGTATTCATGGAGTTTTTCATTCCCCCTACTCACATGTCTCCCTTGTTTTGTGCATTTAAATGATCTCATCATTCACATCTTACCTCTTGAAGAGTTTCCATTCTCTCTGTCAATAAATCATGGGGTTCAGACTCTTTTCCTTGAAGTATGCAATATACCACTTGCAAAGAGATTAGAGGTCGTAATGTAACTTAAATCACACCATTGGAAACCTAAAATTAAAAGTGACAGCATACAATGTTTAATTTTGGGGGTGGTTCCGTCTCACTTTTATTGCTCTTTGTCTAGTGTTTTCTCTCCAAATTGAAAAGGAGACGTCTGATTGATTAATATCCCTCACCAAAATAAAATTCTATGTAAATTTAAACATTCCAAGTCACTAGTCACTTGGCAATTATACCACCTGGATTTTCTCATTGTTATCTCTTCCTCAGACTCAAGCACCTCTAGTCTCTCTTCTCTCCCAAGATCTACCACACCTCCAACAATGCATGCCAGTGCACACCTGTACCTATACGCTCAATCTCTTTTTTTCTCATCTGATATCTAATCCGCTTTATCTCTTTTCTTGGTTTACCTAGGACACTCAAAATTCCTTCTGTTTTTTTTTTCTAATTTTTACTGTGGTAATATATATATATTTATTATTTTAACCATTCACAAGTATATAACCCAGTGACATTTAAGATATCCCTATTGTTAGCTAACAATCACCATTATTTAAATCCCCATTTTTTTTATTACCTCCAACAAATACTCTATACCCATTAAACAATATTTACTCCTCCCTATCGACCCCCAGACCCTGGTGACCTCTATTCTACTTTCAGGCTCTGTGAATTTGCCTATTTTTGTTCTCTCATGTAAGTGAAATCATGCAATATTTGTCCATCTGTATCTGGCTTATTTCACTAAGAATACTGTTTTGAAGGTTCACCCATGCTTTAGTATACATGAAAATGTCATTCTTTTTTTATATTGAATAATATTTTATTGTATTCATATACCATGTTTTGTTTATCTAGTAAGCTCTTGATGGGCACTAAAGCTGTTTCTATCTTTTGGTTATTGTGAATAATGCTGTAATGCACATTGATGTAGATGTATCTGTTTGAGTTTTTGCTTGTTTTCTTTAGAATTTATACCCAGGAGTGGAATTGCTGGATCACATGGTAGTTCTATGTTTAAATTTTTGAGAAATTGCAAACTTGCTTCCTACAGTGCTTGCAACATTTTACATTTCAACCAGCAACACTTGAGGGTAGAGGGTTGAATTTCTCTACACCCTTGTTAAAACTTATTATTTTCCATTTTTATTATAGCCATCCTAATAGGTGCTAAGTGGTATTTTACTGTTGTTTTTTTTTTTTTACTTGCATTTCCTTAATGACTAATGGTGTTGAATATCTTTTTGTGTGTGGTTATTTTGGGGGGTCATTTGTATATTTTCAGAAAAAAAATGTCTGTTCAAGTCTTTTGCCCATTTTTAATTTTTTTTGTTATTGATATATTCTGGATAGTAATCTCTTACCACATATATGATTTGCAAACATTTCATTCCATTTAGGAGGTTGTTCACTTAATAATATCCTTTGATATAAAGTTCTTAATTTTAATTAATTTTAACTAATTAATTTTTTTCTGTGTTTTGGTGTTATGCATGGAGTTGTTGCCAAATTCAACATAATAAGGACTTTTATAGTTTTCAGTCTTAAGGTTAGTTAGATCTTCAACCAATTTTGAGTTAACTTCTGTATAGGATATGAGTCCAACTCATTATTTTGCAGGTAGATAACCAGTTTTCCTTGCATCACTTGTTGAAAATACTGTCCCCAGCTCATCCAGTTTCTTTTCAAAGCAATCAAATGAAGTAGCAAGTAAAGCCATTTACTTTAGATAGACAAGATCATGGTATACTGAAAGCAATTCTGAGAAGTCATGACATCATAGAGTAGAAATGACCTACTCTAAGTTCCATGAGTTTCTGAGTTCACCATCATAACCTCAGCTCCTAGAATTATGCCTGACACATTGTAGGCTCTCAATAAATACTTTCTGGGGAAAAAAATCATCAAATAAATGAATTAACCATTTGAACTCTAAAATAAAGGACAGAAGAATGTAAAGATTGTGTTGGCTAGTGATGGAGTTTAAGGTTCTGCTGACATGGGGTAATGGAGATATTTCTGGGGAAATCAGACCTTCCTGGATCTCAAAGGCACTAGAGGGTTACCATCAGTTAGCACACATCTCTGCAATTGGCTGGTTTCCATGTTTTTCCCTTTTTCCAGAGTAAATCTGTGAGGCAGCAACCCTCCAGGCCCCCTCTTCAGCATCTATGCCTGCACTCTTCCCTTGGCCTAGAACACTATTTTCACTTCCCAAAAGTTCACCCTGCATACAAATGAGCAAAGATACTACATAGATATGCATGCACACACACAGTTTTTCTAGCTAACTCTTCATTTTGAATATCTCAGCTCAATATCACTTCCTCACTAACACTTTCTCTATCCCTGTCTTTACTAGGTCAGGTCCCCTGTTAGATTATTCTTACCACTCTACACCTATCAGTGTGGGTAACTATACATTTGTGACAGGATTTGAAAAATACTCCTTTCTCCCAACTAGTATAAGCCTACCACACTGCTATGTACTTAGTAAGGTCTTAAAAAGTGCCTGGTGAACAAGCCCATAGGAGACACTCCAAATGTAGTTCACTGTCAATATTCCAATTGAATCATTATCTAAATTTAAAGCTGATATTTAAATAGTGAGTTGGATTGGTAGGCAAAGACCACAAGCCCATAACCTTGAACACAGTGACAGAAGCAACTCAAGAGAAAACTTTTCACCACACACCTTCCTCACTAATCGCAAGCACCATTCACATTTTAAAATGCATTTAAATAAAGACTTGAATTTTTTCTTTTCTCTGCTTTAGGCTTTGTGCTCAGACTCTAGCTCTCAAGAGGAAGAACACCCTACCCTGATTTGACTTGGCCTTGATTTACCTCTAGTTCAAACATGCCTGTATCACTGTCAGATTTAATTAAAGGCAAGACGAGAGCAACAACAACAGAAGCAGAATAGTCGAGAGATGTTGCTTGTTTCATGCAACAGAACATTTAGAGGGGATTTTCAAAAGGCAAGTGAGAGAGCAGTGATCTTTGGAGCATCATTCTGCTTGGTGGTGGTGAAGAAGGCAGCTGCACGAGTCTTTGTGTTCCCTCAATATTGGTGGGCATCATTTAGTAGGCCAGGGCATCTGGGGTGGGCTATAAGAACATTAGAAGGTGGTGAAAGAGAGTAAGGTGACCATAACAAGAAGAAGGTGGTGATGGCCCTGCCAAGGGCTACCCGAGGGCAGATAGTCAGTCTCCCTTACGGTTTCTATCAGCACTCTTCCTGCCACTCTCACTGCCACAAGCCACATTTTCCTCTTCCACAGCTCCTCAGGAAACTGTTCTCCAGTTTTAGCTACATAACTTTCTCCTCTCTCTTATCCTAGTTCAACATCACAACCCAATCAATCTTTCTCATTGTAAGAAAGAAAACATGTATGGAGTGGGGTAAAAATAATCAAGTGACTAAGTCAGAATCTTTTGCAATGGTAAGGATAGAGGAAGGACAGGGACATCTGGGCACCTTTGTCCCATCACTTGGGACACGTTGTAAGACATATTTTCATTTTAAAAGAGGTGGGGTGTTCTTCTATCTCCCAATTTTTATTTTGAAAAAAAATTTCAACTCTCAGAGAATGTAAAAGAATACTATAATATCACCTATATGTCCTTCACTTACATTCATAATCATTAATATTTTGCCACATTTGCTTTATCTGCGCACACACACACACACACACACACACACACATATTTTTTTCTTGAAATTTTTGAAAGTAACTTGCAAGCATCATAACATCTCAATTCTACTTTAAAATATATCTATAGAGTACAAGGATCTTGTCTTAAAGAATTATACTATTATTATCACACCCACAAAATTTAACACTGATGCGATAATTGCCTAACATATAGTCCATATTGAAATTAACCCATGTGCTCCCCAAATATATTTAAAAATTCAAAACTGATGAAAGTTCTCTCATTGCATTTGGTTTTTATGTTTTCTTATTGTTCTTCAATGTACAAAACTCCATTCCTTTATTCATGCACATGTATGTATGTTTGCTAGTTTGTTTTAATTCATAGATAAATTTTTGGGTGTCCAGGATAGTCATCTTGTAAAAGTTCCCCAAATTTTGGATTTTTGCTTCCTCATGAATAGATTCAAGTAAAACATTTTTGATGAGACATTGTGTAATTGACTTTGAATCACATCAGAAGGCACATAATTCTAGTTTATCTCATTATTGGTGCTGCTAAATTTGATTACTTGGTTAAGGTGGTAGCTATCAGGTATCTTCATTACAATTTCTCAATTCCTTAATTAAGAAGTATCCTGTGGGATTATATCTTGAAATCCCATGCCTATTCTGTTTTTCAAGATCCTTTTACCCAGTTGCTAAAACTTCTATTGTTGGCCCTTCATTTAATCAATTATTCCTAAATGATCGCCCAATTGTAACTTTCTATTCTATTATTCTGATGACATATATTAGTTAATATTCTTCTGTAAACAAATATCCCTTTCTCTTTCAAGTGGGGAGTACAGATTGTGTCTGAAAGACAGACCCAAAAATAAAGCCCATAATACTGACCACATCCTGCTTAAAATGCTTCTCCTGTGGTTAGATACTTTCTTTTATGAGTGTTCTTCTTTGATGTGGGTCACAAGCCCTCCAAAATCTTTGGATGTTTCAATACCCTGGGTTCTTTTTAACTCTTTCTAACTCTCTGAACATGAAAAATCACCCACATTGTATTGGGCACTTAGAGAACCTACCCAGGATTCAAACTCTTGTAAACTATACACATGTAATCCCTCTTTAGAGATGAGGTTAATCCAGTAGGGACCCTGTCTGTGGTAGAAATAGGGTGGGATACATTAGGGCTGAGATTGGAACAGCTGTGGTAGGAGAGCTACATGAAGCATTGTCAAGTTCATAAAGGTTTAGCTCCTAGCATGCAGACTGAGTAGGGCAAGGAGAATAAAGGGGAATGAGCAAGAGATGGAGGTTCCAATGTGTGTCAGAGACAGGTAGAAAAGGAAGACACTGAGGTCCTCCTCCTGCCTACTTTAGAACACTTTGAACTTACTGTAGTTTTAATGCAGATTCCCTTCCTCACAATGTAGCCCACTGCTACATGAGACTAGACTGGGTTAATTGAATCAACTGTCTAACTAGGATAGCCATGGTTTTAGGAGTGGTTGTCCACCATGACACTCTTGTATCTCCTCACCTGGTCTCTGCAGCTCATTTCCAGTACAATTTGGTCTTATGGGTGTTAGAACAAATTGACATGCATTTGCTCCATCTCTACCTGCCAAGGAAGTGGAAAGTGAATGAGAGTATGGAACATGGTGGTAGGGAGCAGAGGGTGGAGACAAGTGTGTTTAAATCAGCAGAACAATGAGTTCTAGGCAGGGGCAATTTTGAGATAAAGGCTCTGGGTTCTATTTTATTTTATTTTTTTCTAAAAAGAAATGATCTCTCTCTCCAATGAAAAAGTCATGCTGTTCTATTGCTGTCATCTCACCTCCACTCACACAGTTTCATGCCGTTTCATTTCTGACCCACTTTCTTCATCTCCTTTGCTTGTTTCCTTCAAGAACAGTTTTAGCTCCCAACCCCGGCTAGTACCTTGCTTAAATTGCTTTAATCTCCAAGTGCTTCTTATATTGATTTTAAACAGTTAAGCTGCCAATCAACTCCTCTCCTTGTGCAGTAGCTGAGGGCAGAGAGATTAAAACAACAAACAAAGAAGGCTGGAGCTAGGAAGTTGGTTAGAATTTCCAAATGATTTTCAGCAGCTATCAGCAGCACCCCTTTCTTCCTCCAACCATATGGAGGTACAAGATTATTACAAAGAAACTAGATTTATAATGTTAATAATAGCCGGCATTTAATGAATACTTACTCTGTGCCAGGAACCCTTTTATATATTGTATTCATATTAACTCATTTAATCCTTACAACAATCATATCTGGTAAACACTATTGTATTCTTTTTTAACAGAAGAGGAAACTGAGGCACAGTAAGGTTGTGACACATCTAATCTCACACAGCCGGTAAAAGGCAGAGTATGATACCAAAGTTAGTCTGGTTCTAGAAAATGAAGTATAAGGCAGCAAGCTATAAGGGCATGCCTGTCTTGTTATAAAGTCTCCACTAGGCTGTAGCACAGAATAAAGCAAGAAAGCCACCTTCCAAGAAACGGGAGAGTGGTCAAAACAGGTGAAGGTTAAGTACCTTTTAATCCAATAAACGTGCATGAAGCCCTGAGTACGTACAGGCATAAAGCTTAATCCAGGAGATATATGGATGGAGACGATGAACTTACAGCTCTCAGAAACTTCAACTTCACAGATAAGCAGTCCACAGGGGCAAAAGGTTGTAGAGGAGAAAGAAAAGGCATGAGAGTGATCAAACCACTCTTCATCCCTTACGACATCCCAACTCTGCCAGGAAGCTTACCCTAACCACCTTCAGCTGCTTCACTCTTGTCCTATCACTCACTCACTGTTGAACACTGCAACAGTAGGATGACTTTTCTGTCTCTCCAACTAGATCAGGGTCCTGCAAACCACATCTTGAGAGCCAAATTGGCTCATCATCTGTTTTTATAAATAAAGTTTTATTAAAACAGTCATAGTCATTGGTTTACATATTGTCTATGGTTGATCTTGAATTATAGCAGCAGTTTAACAGTTGCATTGGAGATACTTTGGCTTGTAAAGCCTGAGATAGTTTGGCCCTGTAAAGCCTACAGCTATTTACTATCTGGCCCCCCTCAGAAAAAGGTTTCCAGTCCTTATGCCAGACTGTGGGAATTTTTAGGGAAGGAACTTGCTCTTCATTTCCAATTTTGCAGTAGCCAGCAGTAAAGGAGCAGGGTCATTCTGGGTCTGAAACCTGTGTCCACAGCATCATTTAACCTTGGACTGGAGTAGATTCTTAAAATGAAGGTTTCTGCTGGAGAGAGAAGTAGAGGGGATGCCAAACTCCTACCCAGTCCTTCTGTTTCCTGGCTCGATGTACATCTCACAAAGGACACAACAAATGGGTAGGTGATTTTGCAACCATATACAAGTCAACTGAAACTACTCCAAAATCACTGACACACATAAGAAAGAGAGGCTTGGGAGCGGGCAGAAGGAACAAAGTAGAGACAAAGACAAAAACAGACCACACATGAGATGATTTGCCACTTTAATTTTCTTACGGGGTGATATAACTTCTGTGACAGGTAAGTTATTTCAGTTCTTCATTAGGACTCTTGTTAACATGGTGTTGGATGTATCTAACTGCACCTGCTGTGTTAGCAATTGTAAAGTGGCGTGTATACTGTCACATCTATCTTGGGAAGGACTGAATTGGATCTGGCGTGAGGGTGGGCAAGCAACAGATGAGATGGCAAGTAGAAATTACCTGCACAATCTTCCGGCTCTGAGCTGGTAACAAGTCAAGCATGCTGAATGAACACTCTATCCAAGCAATTGCTGGTGAGAGGGTCATCCATCTTGAAGGAGGACGTTTTTACCCAAATTGCCTCATGCCATGGGAGAGCTGAGCTGCTCCAAACACTGTTGATGCCACGGCAGGCAGTTTTCTCCCCAAGCGGTATGTGGGGAACAGTGCAGAGACTTCTGAGGACTGACTGCAACCTGCAGAGATGCCTAGGAGTCACGAGGAAGGTGTAAACCTGCTGAGAAGGGATGACCCGTGATCCCTAATTTATATGACTAAGATGTTGCCAGAATGAGGCAGGCTGCTGAGCTTTTTATTGTTGTTCTTGAAATCTTGCTGTGTTGGCCTGCACTTCAGCTTCAATCAAAAGGCCCTGAGTGCTGTCAGAACCTACATACTTCCTTCCTTGTAGGATGGCTGAGAATCTTCCTTCCCCTATCACAGACTGGGAATGTTTACAACATGAGGGTTAAAGGCATGTTAAAAATAAAGTCCTATCACTTAACTGACTAGTAAAATTCCGTTAGGGAGCTCTTAACAACTGATAGTGAGATGGCTGTGTCCGAACAGCTCCTTTTTTGAAGCCCTCCATAACATCTTGGGGCAATTTAATTATTAAAATGTTGTACAGTCCACTTCATGTTGTACTAGTAGCTGTCTTCTTGATGGTACAGAAAAAGCCTGATCTTGTTTTCACATGACATATCTCCCTGTAATTGCAGATAGTTTCCCTTCTACCCACACTGCTCAAATCATGATTATTCTCTTCTCTAGGTTATACAATCTCATTTCCTTCTACTTTCCTCCTCAGACATGGTTTTGATTGCACTCACAACTTTGATAGGTTTTTTGCTAACATGCCTCAACCTGTCTTTAGCTTTTTTTTTCTCTTTAGTTTGCTATCCAAAATAAATGCAGTGATGCATTGCTTTTTTCCTCCTGCTAAATGTGCTTTTCTCACAAGGCAGAACGCATGGAAAAAGGACAACACTGAGTTGTCAAAAACAATCAGCTCTCAAGGAGAAGTCCTTCCACCCTTATCATAAATTCAAGAACAAAGATAAGGAAGCATCTAATAGAGAGTATTGTGGATTCCCTTGCCTGATTTCAGAAGCACCCACCCACCCAGTCACTGGGATATTTAGTATTCTAGTATAGATTGAAGTTTTTGTTGTTATTTTTCTTGCGCTTGAAAAAACATATGCTTCAATTTTGACATTATTTTTTCCAAGAGACAGTTCTGGAATAAAATAAAATTAAATGGTTTTACTAACTTACACAACTTGCCTCTAAACTAACTCCTTTTTCGTGACTACAGGGCTTCAAAAATATAGAGCTAATTTTCATGAGTTAAATCAGGGAGCTTGTGTTGTTTTCTTGTTCTCTCTTTATGATTATGGCAAGAAGTTTTGATTTCATAGATATCAAGTAACCCCTGAGCTATTCTATGGATGGACAAAAGATGTGGCATTTTGCTTGGGCCAGAACTCTTTTGAGAGAACCAAGCTGTAGAATGTCAGCGATGAAGAAATCCAAGAAATCATGAAGCCAAGGTTCACACTTTGTGTGAGAAGGTGCATCGCAGCTACAGCTAATTTTGGACTCTGAGTCTAAACATGAGCAGGGGTGGGTCTCACTAAAATTAGTTTTCACTCTTAGAGGATTCATTTTTACTCTTATTGTGTAACATCAGAAATGCAATTATAGAAAATATGACAATTTTATTACTGTTTTCATTTATTTTTATTCCTTTACTTTCCCCTTGGCTTTTGTGTAAAAGTCTGTCTCAGCCATAGGGCGGAGAGATAGGAAAGTGGATTTACCTAACATTAAAATGGACTCTTAGAGAAAGGGCTGTGTTCTTAGTAGCCTGTGCTGAGGGTGGCAACACAAAACAAAGTCAGAGTGAGAGTGAGAGAGAGAGAGAGAGAGAGAGAGAGAGAGACAGACAGACAGACAGACAGACAGACAGACAACCCGAAAGTGGACCATGAAAGCCATCTACATAGGCTTGTCGGCACCCTGCTGTGCTGGGCAGCCTGTACCACTGCATTCCAGGGACAAGAAACAAGCAGAAAAACCTGCAGAAACTGCCGCCAGCTCTCAATAGCTCCAAAGTCTCTCATTTTTATCCTTAAAATATTATATGAAATGTAGATTGTATTCCATAATACTAAAATCCATAAAATTGAAGATACGTTTATTGTAAGACATGGTATCGTTTTATCACTAAAGAAGAAAAAAAATGCTGCAAATTAAACTATGATAGTATCGACTGTAACATGCATTCTAATTTCAAAGGTGTTAAAACATGAATGTCTGAGAATCAATGAAATATTTGATATTTTCCTGTATTTAAGATAGAAACATAACTTCCTCCCTGCCCCCCGAGTCTTTAAGTAAACTTGCTTCAAAAGATGCACTATATTTCTCCTCTAGCTTTGTGTCCCCTTGGCCTAACACCACAAAACCCCAGAAGTATTGATAGTCCCATTTAAGAAATGTTAATTACACCATTTCCTGGAATCCATGGGGCAAGCATCTTTGGGGAGAAGGGTAAAAGGAGGAACTGTGGAAACTTTCTTATTTAAAACCTTATAGATCCCCCCAAATTAAAAACATATGTTCAAACAAAAATTTGCTTATGAATGTTTATGTCATTATTTATAACAGCCAAAAAGTGGAAACAACCTAAATGTCCATCAAGCGATGAATAAACAAAATGTGGTCTGTTCATGGATTATTCTGTCATGGAATGAAACAAAGTACCCCGATATGTTATAATACGGGTAAACCTTGAAAACATTATGCTAAGTGAAAAAAGCCAGTCACAAAAGCCGTATATTATATGAGGTCATTTATACAAAATGTCCCAAACAGAAAAATCCATAGAAAGGTCAGAGTTTGCCAGTTGGTGGAGGAAGGAGGGAGTAGGAAATGACTTTAATGAATATAGGGTTTGTTTCAGGGGGTGGGTAATAAAAATGTTTTGGAATTAGATAATGACTGTTATATAGCATTGCACATATACTAAAAGACACTGAGTTGTACACTTCAAAGTGGTCAAAATGGTAAATTTGATGTTACACAAATTTCATTTAATAAAAACAGGCAAAAAATAATATACAAAGAATTCTCTTCTTCTCCCTGCTAGAAATAGAAGCAACTATGTTGGAAATGGGATTGGGAGGATATTTTAGTTCAGCTTTGTTCTTGCTCCCAAGAGTGATCCCCGAGTTCCATTTACAGAAACCTAGGAGGCAGTTCAAAACTTCCTGTCTTAAACTTTCTTCAGCATCGGCCTTCTCCCTGGTGTATTTCGAGGCCCGAGTTGGCTTCTTCCAAAAGCCATTTCCCTGAATAGCAAGGGTGGTGTGCTGCTCCAACACGTGTCCCATCTTTCCCTCTCTAGCTCTTCCAGGTACTCCGGATTCAAACTGCTCCCTCTCTGGCACCAAGTTCCTCCACACATTTGGAAGCCAAGTTTTTATGCCGCCCACAATCACCATGAAAGGCCGGCCATGAGGACATCGGAGAAGCAGCGTATTCTACTTAGAAAGATTACTCTCCAGCCTTGAATCCCCTCTAGGACAAGGCGCTGCATGTGACCTTTTCACACTCACACATAAGGTACATGGGTTCCTCAGGGGGGTGCTGTTTTGGTCAAAAACCTCTAGTAGAGTCTGCCTCAAGCCCAGCACATTTTGAGAGCTGTCGGCAGAAGACACTTATTTACTCCATGTTCTGACTTGGCTTTTTTTTTCACAGTGGCTGACCTGTCCCCACCTCCAGAGCCCTGGGTTCATGGCAGACACAGAGCGACTATCTCTGACCCAGTCTCATCTGTCACTCATGCCTGCCATTTATGTAGTCTCTTTTTCCGCTGACTGATTGTTGGCTCTGGGGAGCAGCCTGCACAGAGGCAGCCTGAAGTCCCAGGCTCACCTATGAAGTCCCACCTATGCTGTCGCCAAGAAGGAACTTTCAAGGCCATTTCCCACTTCTTTCCTCATGCTCCTCTCTCTACGTCACATTCCCTTCCGTCCTCTTTTCGCTTGACTAACCCATTTGTGTTTTAAGACTTAGTTCAGATCTGATGAATGGAGATATTCATCTTACCTACTACGCTCTCTCTATAAAAATGTTAGATAAAATATAACAAAAAGTAATAAACATCTGATTTTAAAGCTCGGGGAGGGAAATCCACAATGCCAACACTGAACAGGGTCCTGGCATTGGAGCTGTGAATATATACTGATCCCTAACTCACAGGTGTGGGGAAGAGTTATATAATGTAATATTTAATATCTCATATAACAGACAAGTATTTTATTTTATTTAATACCTACTATGTGTCTGGTATTGAAGATTAAAAGCTGTGCATATTTTGCTTATATCTTAAAGGAGGTTACATTATAGTCAAATGAATAAGGCAATTTAGTCTTTTTAATTATGTTTATGGAAGGCCCAGCTTCTAAGATCTGTGGAACATACCATACTGAAAAACTGATGTTGCCTGTCCATAAGCCCTTACAATTCAGAAAAGGAAGGCTCATTAAAAAAATCTGATATCACATAAGCTGTTATAAGTGCCATAATTTGAGTTCAACTATGTGATGTATGTTCAGTACAATATATAATTCATTCATGCAATCACTTATTTGTTTCATTTCTCCTTTAAGTGAATATTTAATTAGGGACTACTGTGTACTAAGCACTGAGAAACAGTGGGTACAGAGTATTGGATAAGACAACATGATTCATAAATTTATAGATTACAGACTAGTAGGAAAGACAAACATTCTAGAATTACTCATAAGGAAATATATAAAAGCCAGTTGCAGTAAGTCTATAAATAAAAAAAAAAAACAAGTGCTATGAAGCAAGGTAATGGAGTATACCTTGATTTGGCTTCAAGAGTTATGAAATGCATCTCAATTGAATTGAATTTTTATCCATGATGAGTAAATAATTAGAACAAGCAAGTAAAGCATGAGGAAAAGAGTATTCTAGATATAGGGAAAAGAATCACAAAGTTCCTGATGTTGGCTGGCATTTAACACAGGATTGGAGTTAGCTAGAGAATGGCTGGGGGAGGTTGTAGGGGCTACTTCATGCATTATGTTGCAGGGCTTGTTAAGATATATGAATTTCATTCAAAAGGTAAAGGGATGCCACCAGAAAGTTTAAATAGAGGATTGATATAATCCGATTTGTGTTTTGAAAGAGAATAGGTTGGAGGCTAACAAGAATGAACATGAGAAGGAAAAGTAAACAGCTGTTGAGCTGTGAGATGATAACAGCTTCAGGTAGGCATGTTGGGTTCAGCACATGGTGAAGGTTGGATGGACAAAGGTGAGAAATGGATTGATATGAGGGTTGAAGGAGAGGAAGATATAAGAATGATTCCAGATTTGGGGCTTATACAATTATAGAGAGAAAGATCTATTAACTGGGAGGCAGAAGAGTGAAATAGAGATTAATCATGACTAAGAGAACTCAAGAAGGCCTTTAGGTGTAGGTCACATCTGGAGGACATTCAAGAAGATTAATACAGGTTGTTCTAGGCAGATAGAACAATGTGAACAAAGCATAGGAATGAAAGCATAGAGCGTTCAGAGAATGGCAGTAAAAGAGTATGGCACAAATTATGCAAAGTGGCACAGTGTGGGGATGCTGTTATCAGGATACAAGGTTGAAAAGTTAAGTAGACATGGGGAATCAAAGTCTGAAATTAATTTGTATAAAAAATAATCTTTGGAGGTTTGTAGGCAATGGAGTAACATGTGCAGACTTGTTTTTTTTTTTTTTTTTTTTAAGGAAGATCTCCAGAATTTCTAGAGCTCTGTAAGGGAGAAAAAAATAGCTGGCGTTGGAGAAAATTAAAATACATGCAATCTTTTTTTAGTATATCAGATCAGTTTAAGAATATGAGCATGCATTATGTATAATTTGGGTTGTTTTTAAAAAGATCATGTTTCATGTTTGTTATATATAGAGCTGCGAAGGCCTAGACAACTCTTAGAATAGATTTTATTTTCTCATTAGGATGAAGTACGGGTGTGGTGGCTGCCCATTGGTCAACCATATTGCTTTGTCAAATCTTGTCATTTTCAACCTGAATTTTCCTATCTCTTTTATAATTAAAAAAAAAAGCTGATTTTTTGTTGTTTGTTTTGTCTGTTTGTTTGTTTGTTTTGGAATGCCTGCTCTATTGCACTAAAGTGTTCTTTGGACCAAAAAACAAAAGAAAGAAAAATACAACTGGGAAATTATCATACAGCATATACTATTTATGGTGTTAAATTATAAAATAAGATATAAAAATGATCTTACTATTTATGCTTCCTTGGTATATTATACATCTTTTTTAATCAAAGTAATGTTCTTGACCAGAAGTCAGTAAATTTTTTTCTGTGAAGGGACAGATAGTAAATATTTTACTCTTTGTGGGTTTTATGGTCTCTGATACAACTATTCAACTCTACCTTGTAGTGCAAAAGCAGCTGTAAATGACAATATATAGGCAAATGAGCATTACTGTGTTCCAATAAGCTTTATTTACAAAAACAGTATTGAACCTTATTTGTTGACCCTTGTCCAAGACCCCCAATCTGATAATATGACAAGTTTGTTTGTTTGCTACTCTTCAAAAATGTCTATTTCTGTTTTTGTATATCACATGTATTTTACAGAGTTTTTTTTATGTTTTAGTTGTCACTTACAAAGACTGCTCAGCTTAACCTGCACACACGCAGTAGAGCCAGTACCCAGTAAAAGTGAGCTCTAGGTATAGCAGTCCTTTGTCTTAATCAAAGTCATGAAAATTTTTTCCCAAATCGTAACTTATTTTTGTGTCCCCCACTTTTAATCTGTATTGGGTATTTGTTTTTAAACTTTCTGTTTGAATACTAATAAAATTTGCTTCTCGGATAAAAATTCTCACTCACCCTAAGAGAGGGGGAGGAGAAATAGCAGGAGGAAGAAAAAAGAAATGAGAACACTGATGAAAATGTGGCAAAGATAAAGAGGAAGGCACACTGCAGTTTTTTGTTTGCTTGTTTTTTTGCCAAGAACCCAAGTCAGGCTCTGTGCCAAAATGTTGCAAACACTATTTAATTCTTCCAATAACCCTATAAAGTAGGTTACTATCACCATTTTAATATTGGCAAGAACACCTCTAAGGTTGGGTTTCTCCACAAGTACACACTGAGACAAGGACCTGAATATATGAAGCTATTTTTTCATTCTCACATTCATTATTTATTCCTCTTTTGTCCCCATGTAACAACATTATCAGTTTTAGTGTTAAAAGGGAAGGCTGGAACCAATCTCTAGGAAGGAAATAATAATTTAACTAATAATTCTTAAAATTTTCCCAAGAGCTTTCTCTTTCTACTATGTCGGAGCCCACCCTTAACACAAAGATTCCAGATTGCTTTCACTCTGGCTTGATACAATTTTGGTGGGAAAGAAATCAAAGTGAAGTAGTCACAATCCACTAAATCATCCCAGCCTGTTGTTTACCTGCATAGAATACAGATGCAGGATTTACTCACTGGCCAACCTCGGTAGATAGTGTGGTTTGTAAGTTTGATGATGGCTATTTCAACAGCAATAGGGAAATGGTCTTTGTTTAGAACCTTAAAGACATACACCCAGGTATAGAGAAAAAACTATTTAGGAAAATATTAAGTGCTTTATAAATATTAAATTTCATTGTCAGAGTAAAAAATCAACTAGTTTTTTTAAACATACACTCCTTGCTTTAGATCCATCTTCCTGAGTTGGGACAAGCAGGAGACTGATTTAATTATAGTGCAAGAGCTAACATATGGAAAAGGCATGAGAGCTTGCTTCTGTGTTCCTCGGAAGGGAAGATCCAGAACTGATGGGAGTGAGGGGGCTCCAAGAAACTTTTCAACTCAATATGAAGAAGAACTTTCTGGCAATTGGCACATTCTGAGACTAAAGCTACACTGCCTTGCAAAGCAGTGAGCTCTCCACCACTGAGAACTGGCTTCCCATTTGTTGCAGCCATAATAGTGGGAGATGTGGCATTGAATTAAAACAGGAACAGATCATCACTTAAAATAAGTTTCTAGAGCCTGACAGCCTGGGTTCAATCTTTGCTCTGGTACTGTTGCCCACTCTGAGCTTAGTTCTCTAATCTGGAAAATGGGGATAATGATAGTATATTTTCACAGGTTTGTTCAGTGAATTACCTAAGATTGTATACATAAAGTGCCCGAACATAGTAATCATTAAATTGAGATTGTTGTTGTTTGTTGTTATTAAGTGGCTCACAATAAGGCAGGGATTTGCGTAGACATTCTCTTGGCAAACATTGCCTATTTGAGCCAGATGTAGTAATCCAGAAGTGAGTATCCTAGGTTCTTTTTCACAATGAACCTCCAGAATGTTTGTGTAAAGTGTTTCCTAAAGATTGATTAGCCCAGGAGACCTGCTGGCCTGGGTCTCAGGGAATGACCCACCTGGCCAAAGCCCAATAGCTCTGTCTGGGAGAGGGCTTGTCTCAAGAGTGACAGAAGATGGTGAGACACATTGTTCTGTGCCATTTCTAGAGGAGAAACAAGCAAGCACAGTCAACTCCTGAGGAATGCAGGCAATCAAACAAACGGATCCCAAATGTTTAGCCAGGAAAATTAAGATGAATGCAAAAATCAACCTTATGGGTAAAAAGAAGTCTCAAAAAGTCAATTTGTCTGTATGTGTAGGGGTTAGCTTGTCCCAGGCCCACAAAAAAAGTAATAATAATAATTTTTTAAAAACTGCCCCCCCAAAAAAGTACAATTAGTGGAGCATTTACTAAGTATCAGACATTATCAAATCAAAAATTATCACCATTTTATGGAGTAGAAACTGAAGCTTGAAAAAGTTAAACTAGCCACCTGAGTTCACAAGGCATATAGGCTCTTGAGACTAACATTTACCGTTTACTTTGGAGGGATGCATTGTTGGAGAAACACCTGTTTACTAGCCATTTTCCCTAAGCCAGTTGGCGCTGTCTGTGGTGTCAGGGCTTTGTGGGGGCAGCTGAACATTCTGGACCTGAGATCTGCTGCTGACTTGTTCTTGCCATCTGCACTTCCCTACTGGAACCTGGAATCACACCTATCTGCAAAATTGCTTTGAGATGAATAATATAAAGTGGCGAACGAGGAGCCAGGACAGAAGTGGCAGTTGCCATGGAAATGCAGGAGTCTTTGTACAGCCTGATTCTGGATGGTGACATTCATAAATGTGTATGAAATGGGAACATCTTCCTGTTACAATGGGAAGGTGAGGTGATCATAAGGGAGCCCTCTCCTCCAAAAGCAGTGACTGCTTGGGTTGACCCAGGTGGAGGCATAGAAATAGTCTGGCATTCACAGGTTCAAATTTTACATGATTTCCTACCTATGTGATCTTGGACAAGTCATTTAACCTTTTGTGGTTTTAACTTCGTTTTAGGTAACAACATCTACTTTGTGGATTGCTCAAAGTATTTAATGAGTTAATAATGCAAAGTATTGGATAGTAAGTCAAATATTTCAGACTATTAATACTATCTGATTCTCTGGGTAACCTTGGGTTTATTTTACCTATCTCAATTGAGGTTTATCCAACATGAAAAATGGGCCAGAACTCAGCTTCTTTCCTGACTTGGCAGCAGAATAAAGGTGGGAATAATTACTTCTGCCAATCTCAGTGAGATCTGACCTTGTGGAAAATCAAACAAACAGAATCTTATTCCAAATCACCATAGGAAGAAGCATGTATAAGGGTAACTCTTGCTTTGCCAACTATGGGCTCTCTTTCCTAGATATTAAAAAAATATATATTTCACTGGTAAAACAAAGCCCACTGGTGTCCAGCAGAAAAGCAGAAAGTGGAAGGAGGCTTCTAATCCCCCTCCCTTATTTCTAATGCTTATCCAGGCCTGCTGCTGGGAAAGCAGTATTAGTGTTAAAAGCTGGGCAGCTACAATAGCGGTGATAACTAGGGCTTTCCAGAATATCCCAGCCCTATGCTTGTAAGCAAGGACTGCTCCAAAAACTAGTCTGAACACAGACAGTAGAAAAGGGCAGTGTTGTTGTATGGCAGAATTTTTCTGTGATGTCTAATGGTTCTAAATGGATTGATTGGCATTTAATACCTGCTCAGATCCTTCACAATACAACCCAACCACACACACCCCCAAACAACAACAAAATGATCATGTTAATGTAAAATCAACGATCTGCCAGTAGATGGATTCTAGAGAAACCACCCTGACCAAGTGGAAGTAAACTACCCCCTTTCTTTTTCTAACTGTGGTGTCTTGGGCAAATGACTTTGTCCTTGGTATTTCTGATTCTTCCACTGTAAAATGAAGGCAACACTGCCTACCTTGAAAGATCATCAGGAGCATAGAGACTCCCCACTGATTTATGAATCAATGAATATGTATTAGGCCTTGTTCTGAGGGCTCGGGAAGCAGGAGTGGAGTGTATAAGACAATATTGTTGTCCTCAAGCAGTCTATGTTCTTGCAGGGAAGTAAGACAATTAACACTTAAGCAAACAAGATCATTTCAGCTACTGAGATTAGCTATGAAGGTAACACATTCATGTGATAGAGAATGACAAGTGGTGCTACTTTAGTTAAGTGATTAGAAGAGGTCTTTGAAAAGATGGCATTGGAGTTGAGTCATAAATGGTAAAAAGATGTCAGCTCTGCAAATACTTGAGGGAAGGACACTGTTGGGAGAAGAAATAAGTGGAAAAGCTAACAGATGGGAGCACTATTTGGGATATCTGATGGTTATGGCTGGCAGTTTATAAAAGGCTAAATGAGACAGGAAATCAAGTTTTAGGCTGATCCTGGGGCACTAGTTTCTAGTTTTTGTTCATTTACCCATTTATATTTATAGAGTATTTACTAATAGCTGTTGTCCTCCAAAAAAGTTCTTTGTTCAAAGAACTTTGGAAAAATGAACCTACTATCTTCTGGAGATTCTTAAATTATATTAGAATGAAGAAATAAAACTCTTGAAGCACAGCATTTATTCTTTGACCATAGAACTTGCTTTCTATTCTATAAAATGCTAGTCTAAATGGTTTTTAGTTATTTCTTAGTCATTTAAAAATTATATATCAAATACCTATTGTAAGATATAATGGAATGAACCACGAGCTGAAATAAAATCTTATTTAAATTCAACATCTGCTGCGTGATCTTAGGCAAATTGACTATTATCTGTTCAATGGGCTCCTATTTTTTCACCTATAAAATGAAAGAACTGAGAATAAATGAGGCTAAAGTCTCTTCCTGACCTGATAGCAACTGTATTTTTTTTATTCTTTAGTGCTATAAAAACTATAGACTATAAGAAATATGGTTCTTGATTTCAAGGAATTTACTTTTCATTTGTAAAAGGAGAGTACACACACACACACACACACACACACACACACACACACACAAGACCCAAGATAAAAAAAAAAAAGTGTGATTATATAGTCTTAATTATACACAACCTTTCTCATATCAAGGTTGAAGTAAGGAAAATGTGGTTTTGTTGTTCTGTCAGGAGCACAGCAACAACAGAAATGTAAATAGTTTTGCTAAGGTCGCACTATGTTTAAGTGAAATTGCTATTGCCACATGTGTCCACAGTTTGGGATCTCTACAAGCTCACTCATCCTGTAGAATAGAATTTATGCTATTTGGAAGAGTGCAAAAATGGACAAAATCAAAGCTAAGTTTATATAACTCATTACAGTTTAGTCAGAGTTTTGCTTTGACATATTTTGTTCAATCTGCACAGCCTGGTATATATATTGCTATGACCAGTCTCTTTGTATAGATCAGAAAGCTTCAGTTCAGAGCATTTAAGCAACTTTTCCCAGGTCTACTAAATGGCAGGACTGCTTCTGTCTAACTCCAGAACTTTCTGTTTCCATTATTCTGCCTTCACTGGCCTTATAAAACCATTGCAATCCTAAACCTGGACATCGAACTGAGATGATCTCCTGTCTACAATGAAATTCCAATATTGCGAACCAGAATGCGAAAAAGGTACCATGCCTACACAATTTTCTGCTTATAATGTCAATGTTTTCACCTCAAATTTTGTTTTGGCAGTTGGGATATTTGGGATGGAAAATGAATAAAGAATATTAAAGGGATAGTTCATCCTAGTAAATACTTAGCAACTCACTCACTTGTTCCTTGATAGCAGGACATAAAACTACTACCCTCAGTTTCCGGAAAAAAGATGTTTCTCATTGAGCTATCTGCTCAAAAAGAATATTACACAGTTTAGAAGTCAAAACTCCCTGGTTCCTATAACTTAAGGGTTATGGAGTCTTGATGGATTTACTTCTTTGAACCTCAATTTCCTAATCTGTAAATCAGAAGTAATTTTGATATTTTAATAATAAACCACTATTGAAAAGATCAAACAAAATAACATTTGAATGTGCATTTTAATCTTCCATGAGAAAACATTGCTTCAAGAATGAATATTATATGGATAATGTTCAAAGATATTGTTTGTACAAGAGCTCAAATTTTGTTGTAACTAGATAAAATACCAAATACCAAAGTACAGACATAGCTTTGTTCTACAGAATTCATCTTTGGTATTGTAATTTTTTGAAATAGAATTTGTCCTGTATTCAAAAGAGAGAATGTAGCTAGATGTTGGAGTCAGAATGTACATAATACAACAGGCAGTAAAGGAGAGAGATGTGAAGGGGAGAGAGAAAACAATGAACAAATCGGGATTGCATATATCAGCCTCAATGTGAATTAAATCCTTTTCCCAGCAACTTCTGCGCCATACCTGGGTAAATGCACATTGTCAGTTGTCAAGGCTATGTGCTCTCCCCTACCTTGTCTAGTGCCTGTCAGTTATAGCTTCTAAACTCTAACAAAGGGAAATAGTTTAGTGGTGTATTAGCTGTTTCAACCCAGCATCTGCAAGCAATGCTACAGCAGCTTCAGGCAGGGATCAGTGAGCACTTTTCAGCTGGGACAAGATGACAAATCCTTGCCATGAAAAAAATGCTGTTTTGCAAGTGTTTAAGTTTTACCACCTTTTATATTTCCAAGGAGAAGACTCCATTCAACTTTGGTATAACGTAGCACATATGGCCTTTGAGACTGATATAGGTTTTTATGATTTGGTGAACTTGGGGAAGTCACTGCACTTTATTGAATATGTTTTCCTTCTTTACAGAAAGAATCCTCCTTCACTAACAACAAATTTTCTAAAAAAGAAATACAGAAATTGATCTTATTTACAATAGAATCAAAAACAGTAAAATACTTAGGAATAAATTTAAGGAAGTAAAAGATCTCTACTCTGAAAACTTATAAGACACTGATGAAAGAAATTGAAGGAGACACAAATGGAAATGTATCCTGTGTTCATGGATTAAAAAAATAACACTATTAAAATATCAATGCTAGAAAAAGCCATTTATGCTTTTAGTATAATCCTTATCAAAATTCTAAGGGAATTTTTTACAGAAGTGAAAACAGATCCTGAGAAATGAAAACAAAGTGGGAAACATCATACTTCCTGATGTGAAGCTATTCTATAAAGGTAGTTATCAAAATGGCATGGTACTGGCATAAAAACAGACAATTAGACCAATAGAACAGAATCAAGAACCCAGAAAGAAATCTAAGCATATATGGCCAATTAATGGTTGACAAGGGAGCCAAGAATACTAAATGGAGAAGAGTCTTTCAATAAATGGTGCAGGGATAGTTGACTATTCACATGTAAAAGAATGAAACTGGACTTTTATCTTATGTCACTCACAAAACGAACTCAAATGGATTAAAGACTTAAATATAAGTCCTGAAACCATGCAACTACTAAAGGGAAACCTAGAAGTACATTTCCTTGACACAGGTCTTGACAATGATTTTTTGGATATACACCCAAAACATAAGCAAAGAAATAAAAAATAAACAAATGGATGAAGGGTTAAAGAAGTACAAATTAGTAGTTGATAGATGGTCATGGGGATGGGGAGCATGGCACAGAGAATGCAATTAGCATCAATGTAATGGCTAGGTAGAAAGCCAGAGGAGAGAAAGAACAATTAGGGGGATTCTTTTATAAACTATATAAATGTCTAACCAATGTACTTATACTTAAAACTAATTTTAAAAATGATTTTTAATATACTAAATTAAAAAAAACTTAAAAGCTTCTGCACATCAAAAGAATCCATGACAAAGTGAAAAAAGTCTTTAGAATGAAAAAAATAATATTTGCAAACCATATATCTGATAAGAGGTTAATATCCAAAATACACAAAGAATTCATGCAACCATACAACTCAGGAGCAAAAAAATAAAAAATAACAAACAAAATAAAAAACTCAAATAACCCAATTAACAAATGGGCAAAAGACCTAAACATATATTTCTCCAGAGAAGATATATGAAAAATCAACAGGTACATGAAGAGATGCTCAACATCACAGTTTATTAAGGGAATGCAAATTAAAGTCACAATGAGATATCACCTCATGCCTCTTCAGATGGACATCATCAAAGAGACTAGAATAACAAATACTGGCTCAGATATGGAGGACAGGAGATCCTTGTGCACTGCTGGTAAAATTGTAAATTGATATAGCCACTGTGGAAAGCTGGAAAATCCTCAAAAAACTAAAAATAGTACTTACCACCATGTAACCTAGTGATTCCACTTTGGGAAATATATCCATGGAAACAAAAACAATAACTTGAAAAAAATATCTGTAATCCCATGCTCATAACAGCATTACTTATGATAGCCAAGTCATGGAAACAATCGGTGTCTATTGAAGAGTAAATGGATAAAGAAGTCTATATATTAGATGTAATGAAATATTATTTAGCCTTAAAAAAAAAAACAAGGAAATTCTACATGGGTCACATAGATGGATCTTGAAGACATTATACTTAGTGAAATAAATCATACAGAGAAAGCCAAATAACTGTATGATCTCACTTATATGTGGACGAAAGAGAGAGAGAAAGAGATAAGACTTGTGGTTACCAGGGGTGGAGTGTAGAGAGAGGAGGAATTGGAGAAAGGTGGTCACATTTCCAAACTTCCAGTTACCAGATAAATAAGTATTAGGAATGGAATATACAACATGATGACTACAGCTAACACTGCTGTATGATACACAAGAAAGTTGCTAAGAGAATAAATCCTAAGAGTTCTCATTACCAGAGATTTTCCCCCCTTTTTTCCTGTTCTTTTTATTTTATCTATCTATCTATCTATCTATCTATCTATCTATCTATCTATCTATCTATCTATCTATAGATAGATATAGATATAGATATGGATATAGATATAGATATATAGATAGATATAGATATAGATATATATATAGATATGAATATGGTTGTTAGCTGAACCAATTGTGGTAATCATTTTATAATATATGTAAATAGAGCCATCATACATGCTGTATGCCTCATATTTTTATAGTACTAAATGTCAATTATTTCTCAATAAAACTGGGGAAAATAAATGTAATCTGGAAGTAGCAAAAAAAAAAACCCTTTCCTCTAAATATATTTACAGTTAATGACTAATAAATGTGGAGCAAAAATTGATATGAAGATTGATATGATATCAAATAAACCTTAAAATGGCCACTTTCTGATTAACTGGGAAATAAGAGAAATAAATCTCCTAATTGGTTACAGAAATATACCAATATATAAAAGTGAAATTTCACCTTTTGCCAGTCTTCCTTATTTCACTTAGTATTTTTCAGTTGATGGGTCTGAGATTCTTCCACAAGATAAAATTTTCTAAATTATTCTCCTTTTGAGCACGATCTTTTAGCCTATTAAATAAGGTTAAAGCTCGTCACATGGTGAAACATACACACAATCTGAGGCACAACAACGAAGAGATATGCCTCAGGTGAGACTGCAGAGAAACAGAGGAGATTCTTTTATTCTGATCTAAGATACGATAACCCACGGTGGATGAGAATGTGCACCCCAGACACTGACAGCTTACACAAGTTCCTTTTCTCTTGCTAGAGACATAATAAGCTAGATAAAATAGAAATGTATTAGGAAAGTCAAACAATTAATTGATGAAAGTTGTTTTATGTTTTGAGTAAATTAAAGCTAAAAATTCATTTAAGGAACAGTGTTGTATTGGGAACTGAACATGATCTGGCCTGAGTATAGTGTTTGGTGTAGGTGCTGAATTTGTTCTGAGCTGCATATGGTTGGTAATCCTCAACAGAAATGTTAACTTGATTTGTCAGTATTATCTTTATATCAACAGTTGTGCTTAAATATTTAAAATACTGTGCTGAGACTAACACAAGATAAATTGGAAAAATGCTAATAAAATGGATGGTACTATTAGAAAGCCTGGCACTATAGTTTCTGATTTTATATACATGAGGCTCAGCTGAAGGTAAGATTTTATTAAGTTCTATCATTGGTATGCTGTTCCAAAAGTTTCCTTTAAAAATGTAGAAAAAAAACTTTTTTTAAAAGAAAGTAAAGCTATGAGTTTACTAAATTTATTCTATATAAGTCAACATTTGAATCTAAAGTACATGCTAGCTACTATTCTGTTTAAAAAGACATAAATAATATTGCTTAACTTGAATTTCTATGCATTCTCCAGATATTTTGTATTTTAAAACTTTCTACCGAATTAAATAGCTACCATATTAAAAACAGAATAAAGAGCTATGAAGAGAGAGAAAATGCCATCTCCTTTCATTTCCCCAGTCCTGCTTCTTCTGTTTGTACTGTTTGTTGTGTTAAAGGAGTACTGTATTTGTAAATTCTTTGTATCCTGAGTTTTTTTTTTTTAAAAAGAAATAAAATTAATAAATATAGCTTCTGGAAAAAATCATTGCCAGGGCACCAAGCCACCTAACAAAATGAAAATCAGCCTTTAAAAAACATAAATCCCAGAGGAAACAGGGAGGGGGGAGGTACGTGGGGGTAAAAAGGGCCAAATATTTGGTGACAGAAGAAAATTTAACTTTGGGTGGTGAACACACAATGCAATATATAACATACTGTTGAATTGTACACTTGAAATTTATTTGATTTTACAAACCAACGTCACACAATAATTTTAATTTATATATATCCCAGGATACCAAAAGCAAATGACAAAAAGTTGACACAAAAAGTTGTGTATTTTTAGAAGAAAAAGATAAAAATAAAAGACACAAATGAAAGAAGTATATAGAAGTAGAAGAAATAAAATTATGAAATTGTGGAGTTTTTCTTTTTTTAATAAGAAAACATAAATTAAGTAACATTCCAAAATTAACTACTGCCTATGAAAGATTGGAATTTGTTATATGCAAGAAAGAAAAAGGAATAATAATAATCCTCCCTTACTTGTCTCAAAGGGTTGTTGTAAAAATTATAAGAATAACTTGTGAAAGAGATTAGTAATTTTCTGGGATCATAAGTAAGTCAGCATCCAAACCAACCTTTGAAATTAGAGATTTTGGCAGTCAGTCTAGTACTTCTTTCACTATTTCTTCCAGGGGTCTGTTTGAACCAAGCAGAAGTCACAGAATAGAAATAATTTGTATTTCTGTCAAATGGTACAGTTAGATATATTTAGAGAATCCTTTTTATGCTCATCTGATAATGGGAACTCAAATGCCCTATGACAGATTGACTGCTTAAAGTTGGGGCTTAGGAGTTTACAAAGGGAAGCTGAAAAACACAAGCTTCCAACTGCCACTATAGGTTATAATTTCTACAGTGCTGCACACTTAGGGAGGGCAGAGGACACTGGCATACCCTTAGCCTTTCAATCAAGAAGTTAACAAGGTCTCTACTGCCTTAGTTCCCACATCCAAAAATCTTCTATATCAATGCATCTAAGAATCTCTGTTTTGAAAGAACACAGTTGTTTTTCTCCCCTCCTATTTGCTCGCAGAGGTTTCTTTTCTTTTAGTAAAATATAATTGAAGGAAATTAAAAAATAAAATAAAAAAGCAGACATAGAACATGCAAGGTCAAATTTTGTGTTGTTAGATGTGATGGAAATAAAATTGCTTTGTCAAATTGATATGAAAGTTTCCAGAGCCTTTTTCTAAATTTCTATATTTATCACATCATGGACAGGTTGGTTGCTAACAGTTTGTGAATCAGTGCCCATCTGTGGACTTTCCTTTGACTAATGCTGCTCTATATCACTGCAGAGCAGGAACCCCTCACCGACACCCTGGAATGGAAGCCCTGGGGAAACAGGTGAGGGTAGTAACAAGATGATTAACATGCTATATGATTTTTACATGTGTTATGTTTACAGTCTGTTTTTTTTTTCTCTATGGAAAATAAGCTCCATTTTTGTGTATTTTGTATAGTAGATATCCCTGGCTCTGGAATAGAAACTGGTACATGACGGTCACTCAAAGAATATTTGCATATAAACATGTAGATGATATAGGTAGGAGTGAAAGAGACATAGGGATAAAAACATCAAAATATACACACACACACTTTCCCTTATGAGGAAAGTTAATACTAAGAAAATTAGTCCCATTAGTGCCCCCCGAAAAATAAACAATAATCAAAACACAAATTCACTGTGAATTAAATTCTGCAAAAAAAAAAAAAAGTGTTTGACAAAGATTCATAACAAGAATGTGTAGGTGGATCACAAAGAAAAAAAAATACTTGAATTACACTAGAAATCAGAAAACAAGCAAACAAAATTAAACTGGAGAATTTGGACATATAAATGAACCAATTAGAAATTTTGAAAATGAATATATTTAAATAGAAAACATAAAGAATGGAACAAAACAAAATTAATAAACAACAAAGAAACCCTAATGATTTGGAATAGAATAATAAGAACTCTGCCCAGAATTCTTCACAGAGACTCAACTAAGGAAGAAAATTGAGAGCTCTCAAGAATACCTTGAGAGTTCCAACTTAGGTCCCATAAGAGTTCCAGGAGACTTAATAAAGGAAAAACAAGGAGAAATATTTAAAGAGATAATTACTGACCTTTTACAAACTGAGAAAACACAAGTTCACAGATCATAAGATCCATAGAAAAAATTAATTATATTAAATAAATACCTGCTTATTGAATGAAACAGTAGAAGAACTAAGGCAAAAATACATTCTACAAAACTACTAGAGACAGAAGACAAAGTGGCCACAGAATAATATAATTTAGATTGACAAGAGATATTTTCCCCTCCTTGGCAATTATGATGTTCAAAGATGAAGGGGTAATAACTCACTGTTTTGAGGAAAGGCATGTGTCAACTTGGAATTGACATCCAGCTCAATTTATAGTCAAGTTTGAAGGCAAGATAAAGCATTTTTTAGAATGCATATATTAAGAGAGGTTAACATTCAGTCTTTTACTGAAAGAAAAAATGCAGAAGCATTTTATATAAAAATAAATGCTTGCAGTTAGCATTAATATATTGGCTAGGTAGAAGGGTGGGGGGGAGGAATCAATTGGATCATTTTATAAACTATATAGATTTCTAACCAATGTATTGTATACTTGAAATGAATTTAAATAAATAAATTTAAAAATAAGCAAACAAACAAATAAATAAATAAATGTTAACCTAAAATGAAGATGTGGGATATAAGACACAATGTTTAAAAATTAAAAACTATATATAGAACCTTTTTTGTGAGATCAGAAATTGATAAAATACCACTATATTTAATTAACTTTAAATGGAAAATTAATAATTATGTTTGTGTGAAAAATGTAAAACAACTCTGAAGAATAATTACTATGTAGGGGTGGAGTTCAGTGGTAAGTCATATGTTCTAAGATATTTTCATTGTTAAGGAAAATATTTTTAAAATTCTAAAAGCTTTTACTCATGCTTAGAAATTTATAGTTACTTATTCATGTGAAAAAAATACATTCCTAAAATAGAGGAAAAACAAATACAGAAAATATATTAATCCTAGAATAAAAAAATAAAAGGAAAAAATGAAGGTAGAAATAAGTCTAAATAGATCTATGATCACTAAATATATATGTCATCTATAATAGGGGATAATTAGTGAGCAATATTAGTGTAAATGAATAAAATTTTTCATTATAAGATATATTATCAGAATAAATTTTTAAAAATAAAGTTAACAATTGTTTCTTAAAAGAGAACCAAACTAAATCACATGATATTTTTGAAAAGTAAAGTAAATGATATATTATGAAGTACTAACACAGTGAAACATAATGAGGGGCAATGCATCAGCAAAATGAAATCTAAGGCAAAAACAGAGATAAAGAAATATACTAATAGTAAAATTTTAAAAATTACTGAGCAAACATAATTTTTAAAATATTTATGTATTTAACAACATATTCTCAAAATATGAAAGAAAATTTAATATCATTTTGCAAAGTTGGCAAACATCCTGTCATTAGTGGGAGATTTCAATATCTGTATCAGAAACTGATAGGTTATACAGACAAAAATAGTAAACAGAATTAACAAGCTTTCTCACATTTGTGTGTGTAATTATTCATTCATTTACACTATACACAAAAATTGGTACTATTACTTGTCTAGAATATACAAAGTACACTATATATAACATCTATATATCTATAAATCATCTATCTATACATATATATTTATGGCATATGTACTCATAGAAAAATTATCAAATATTTCAAAATGCTGATATAGACCACATTTTTTCTTCAATGCAAATAATAGACATAGAATTATAGAATATAATTATATATAGAGAAAAAATTAGTAGAAGTGTACTGTTGCTTTACATTTGGTAACTAAGATAAGGTAAGAGAAACATTTGTTTTGAGCAGAGGTTCCCTTATGGACTGAACTTGGGATTCTTGGAGTAGGACTGTAATCAATACTGATGCCTAGATCTCTCCCCCAGCAATTCTGATGAAATTGGTCTCTGGGGTATATAACCTGGGATTCTAACGTATGGCCAAAACTTAGTGCCTCTGATTAGTACCTGACACTATTTTTACCTTACATGAGTTAACCTTTAAAGATGGTATCACAAAGACAAATGCTTTTGCTTCTCTTCAAGAGTTATCAAGATACAATCTTCATTGAAAGACAAGTGGCTGGTGATGTAAAATCACAGAAGCTGTCATAGTATCTTCAGTCACTGTGACCAAATTCCTCCATCTGTCCTTTATTCCTTGGTTTACAGTCAAGCACACATCTTAATTGACCCTTACACAGAAGGCATCTGCCTGTGAGCTGCTGTAGTCTCCATATGTGGCAGGGTCTGAATCAATCATTTTGTCTAACTTCTCATGGGAAGGAAAGTAGCAGACACACTAAAGCATCCCTCCTTGGTCTAATCAAAATGCCAAATGTGATGGAGATAAAGTTCTCCCTGAAGAGGAGTAAATTGGAATAAAATCTGAATGTTCTGGTGTTGGCCAAAAGCAAAGATTTATGGCTGAGTTTTTCAGTAATAGAATTCTGTATGATTTGATGAATATCAAGTAATAAAATATAATGTATGAAAGTGTGGGCTTTAAAATTAGACATATTGGGAACAAGTCCCAGCTGAGTTAATTATGAGCTATGTGACCTTAGGTCCATTACTTATTTGTAGCATTTATGACATTTAAATGAGATGATGTAGATAAAGTGCTTGATTCCTTGACACGCAGTGAGTGTGTGTGGTACATGGTATCCATTATTATTGTTATTGTTGTTATTATTCAGTAATTTTCAAAGGATACATACTTCAAGGGTCATGCTGGCTGTCAGTTTTTGAAAGCTAATGCATCTTTCTTCCATTAGAGAGTGATAAGATGGGCCAGACACTATGAGACATGTCATAGAAAGTGAGAAATATAAAATATAAGTCCAGAAAGGAAGAGAGATATTTAGCATTGGAAAACCTCAGTGACACCATTTCCAGGTTTCTCTGTGCAGTTATCTCCCTTAATAAAAGGTCACTCCGATAGGCACAAATCACTCTAAAGCCTCAGTGTAGTGATTCGTAGATGATACTTTATTCATGCCATTACCCCAACTAAGGGAACAAAAAAGAATTTAAGCTTAAAATGGTCCAGGGCATTAAAGGAAAAAGCCAGACACAGACATCTTATCATGTGATTCCTGGAATTTACATCTTCCTTCTTCAATAAGATGTAGACATACGTGTATACATTCTGCTATTTCTTAAACTATAACAACTTAGATACTGAGATGTCATGATTTATATGTTTTAATGTGGGCCTAACATGTTATCCTCTTTTCTGGCAATCCATCCATTTCTAAGACTCCATTCTCAGTCTACTTTTCTACTTTGTTCAATGTTTTCAATGTGTTCAATATTTTCTTTCTTTATTTGTAAGATACACAAAACATATTATTTTCCTCTGCTCTGCATAAAGGCTTGTATCTCATGGAATAACACCTCTTCATTATGCCACAACTATGCTCTGTACACTGTGCTCTGTGTTAAGCATGTGGCAAGTAAGACAGAGTCCCTGATCTCAAAAATACAGTCTGGTGGAAAAACAATGGAAACAGGTTATGATGGAAATGCAGAGAACTGGAACCCAACCCAGACTTATGTCAATGAAGGCTTCCTGGGATTCAGTAAAGTTGGCTTTGAATGGAGCTAACCAGGTGAAGAGGAGGTGGAAGAATGTTCTAAGCAGAGGGGAGAGGTCTTCAGTGGTCCAGAGAAGAGGTAATGAAGTAAATTTTCCAGCAAGGGATATTTTACGAAGGCCAACCGATGCAAAAGAATGGTGTTTAGACCTTATCCTGAAGATGATGAAACACTATAAGAGCTGTACTGTCCATTAAGGTAGCTGCTAGAGTCATGCAACTATTGAGGATTTGAAGTTGGCAAATCTTAATTAAAAAGTGCTGATACTAAAATATATACTGGATTTCAAAGACTTAGTACTAGAAAAAAAATATAAAATACTTTGTTAATCATTATTTTGTTGAAAATGGTAAAATAATACCTTTGATAGATTGAGTTAAAAAAAGCTATTATTAAAATTAATTTTACTTATTTTTGCCATTTAAAATGTGACTATTAGAAAAATTAAAATTATAAATGTGGCTTGCATTTATTGTTTGCATTATTAAACAATGCTTCAACTATTGTTAAACTAGTAAACAATGCTTCATTAGAGGCTTTTAAAAGACAGAATATGTGATGCTATGCAACAATATTTTTTAGGAGTGGATATTTCCTGAATATTATAAATATTCTGCCTAATGGAGAGAAACTCTGAACACTAAAAGCACTTTCATTAAAGTTAGACACAAAGAACCCACCAATATTAACCTTTTTTTTTTTTTTTTTTTTGCGGAAGGTGCTAAACAGTGCTAAGGGAAAAGAGAAAGAATCAAAGACACAAATATTGGGAATTAATATGTAAAATTATTACTATCATAGATAATATTATTCTATATGTGAAGAACCTAAGAGAAGAAAATAAAAATACAAATAATCAAAGCATTTGACAAAGTAGAAGAGAACAATATTAATATACTGAAATCAATAACATTTATAAACATGAATAACACACAGAAAATGGAAGAAAAGTCTCAATTTAAAATAGACACAGATAAGAAATTTCTATAAAGGAAAGATTTCTATAAAGGAAAATTGTAAAATGTTCTTGAAGACTTGAACCAGTGGAAAGACAGAGCATGTTCTTGGATAGAAAAATTCAGTATGTTTAATTAACTTATTATTTTGAAATAATTGTAGATTCACATACAGTTGTCAGAAATCATACTGAAAGATCCCATGTATACTTTACTCAAATTTCTGTAATAATAACATATTATAAAATGATATTACAGTATCACAAATGGTATCTACATTGACACAGTCAAGACACAGAACATTTCCAGCAATACAGGGGTCTCACATGTTGCCCTGTTAGAGACACATTCACTTCATTTCCCTCCTTCTGTCCCTAACCAATGGCCACCACTAACCTGTTCCCCATTTCTATAATTTTATTACTTCAAGAAACTTATATAAATAAAGTTATATAGTATGAAACCTTTAGGGATAGAATTTTTCACTCAACATACTTACATAAAGATTTATATCAATAGTTTATTCCTTTTATTGCTGAGTTGTATTGCTTGGTACTAATATATCACAGTTGTTTAACCGTTCACTCATTAATGGACATCTGGGTTGTTTACAGTTTGGGGCTATTAGGAATAAAGTTGCTATGAACTTTGGTGTACATATCTTTTGCGTGATGGTAAGTTTTCATTTCTCTGAGATAAATGCCCAGCAGTGGAATCATTGGATCTTTTGATAGCTACATGCTTAGTTTTTAAAGAAACTGTCAAAATATTTTTCAGAGTGATTATATCAGTTTATACACCCACCAGAAACATACGAATGACTGTTTCTTTACATCCTTATTAGCTTTTAATGTCACTATTTTTTACTTAGTTATTTTAAGAGCTGTGTAGAGATACTGCATTGTGGTTTTAATTTATAATTTTCAAATAACTAATTATATAAATTTTTTTCATGTGCTTATTTGTCATATACATAGTGTCTTTGGTAAAATATCTGTTCATGCCTTAGGCCTATTTTCTAATTTTTTTCCTGTTGAGTTATCTGAGTTAGTTATACCTTCTAGAAACTAGTCTTTGTTGAATATGTGGCTTGCAAATACTTCCATTCAGTCTGTAGCTTGTCTTTTCATCCCTTTAACAGGACCTATCACAGAAAAAAATGTAATTTAAGTGTTGATAAAGTCCAATTGAAAAATTTATGATTTATTTTCTTTCTTTTATGGATATTTTTGATATAAAGTTGAACAATTCTTCACTCACCCCTAGGTGTTCCATGAATTTTAAGGTTCTTTTTATTAGATGCCTACACATTTGTATAAGAAATTTTCACTTAGACTCAGATCTCAATGAAATTCTCCTATACTTTTTTCTAAAATTTTTATAGTTTTATGTTTAAATCTGTGATCTATTTTTATTTCATTTTTTATAAGATGTGTGATTTAAGTCAAAATTCTTGGTGTGGTTTTTTTGTTGTTGTTGTTTGTGTGTGTTTGTTTTTTGCCTACTGATGCCCAATTTCCACAGCACCATTTATTGAAAAGGTTATCCATTCTCCATTAAATTGTTTTTACATCTGTATCTGAAATCAGTTGGCCATATTTGTGTGGATTTTTTCTGTTATTTTTTTTAGTTTCATTGAGTAATATGTATATTTCTCCACTAATATTAGACATTTGTGGTTATTGTGGTTACATAATACATGTTGGCTCAGGTAATAAATGTTGACTGATTCCTTTCAAATTCTTCTTCTTTTATCAAAATTATTGTTAATCATTGTGGTTACTTTGCCCTTTTATATAAATTTTGGAATATTGTTGTCTACATGTACAAAAATCTTGCTGAGTTTTTGATAGGAATTCTATTATACCTGTATATCAATATAAAGAAAATTAACATCTTTAGTTTGATGAGTCTCAATTCAAAAACATAGTGACTTAGTTAAATCTTTTTTGATTTCTTTCATTAGTGTTTATAGTTTATAGTATACAAGTCTTGTACATGTTTTCTTAGATTTAAACCTAACTATATTATTTTTAGTGATTCTGAATGGTATCGCATTTATAATTTTGATGTCCTTGTGTTTATTACTAATATAAGAACATACAATTAGATTTTTTGTATGTTTGTCTTTTATTGTGTGAACTTGCTGAACATTCATTTATTAGTTCTAAAATTTTGTATAAATTCCTTGGATTTTCTAAATAATCATGTCATCTTCCAATAAGAACAGTTTTATTTCTTCTTTTCCAGTGTATTTTACTTTTATTTTATCTTGTCTAGAACTTTTAGTACGATGTTGAATAAGAGTGGTGACAGTGGATACCTTGCCTTCTGATCTTAGACAGAAAATGTCTTTTAACATTATGTAAAATGTTAGCTATAGCTTCTGTTTTGTTTTGTTTTATATTTTGGATATGCTTTCTATCAAATGGGTATTTCTATTCCTAGTTTTCTGATAGTTTTTGTAATGAATGGGCATGACATTTTATAAAATGTTTTTTTTTGTAGCAGTTAATATGATTGTGTGATTTTTCTTTATTAATGTGCAAATATGGTGAATTACTTTAGTTGATTTTGAATATTGAACCAGTCTTGTGTCTCTTGGGTAAACCTCACTTGGTCATAGTGTATAATTAATTTTATATATTGCTTAATTCGATTCAGTAATGTTAAAAATTTTTCACATTTGTATTCATGAGGGAAATTTGCCTGTAGCTTCCTTTTTTAAATATATACTGTCTGGTGTTGAAATCTGTGTAATGATAGTTTCATAAAATGATTTGGAAAGTGTTCTCCCCTCTTCTGTTTTCTGGAAGACACTCTAGAACCTTTGGGAGAATTCTCCACTGAAAGCTTCTGAGTCTGATGATTCATTTTGGGGAGTTTTAAATTTATTTAATAATTTTAAGATTATCCAAATTATCTATTTTATATCAAGAGAAACATGGCAATTTCTGCTTTCCAAAGACCTCATGCATTGCATCTACAGTTGTCAAATTTGTATGTGTAGTTGTTGACAGTATTCTCTGTGTTTCAGTTGATAGTATTCTGAAACACAGGTTCTGTGTTTCAGAATCTGCAGTGATAACTGTTTTATTCATAAAATTGGTAACTTGTGCTTTTGTTTTGTTGGTCATCTTGCTAGACGTTTATCAATTTTATTGATCTTTGTTAAGAATCAACTTTTTGTTTCATTGATCTTTTGTAATTTGTGTTTAATTATATTAATTTTTGCTCTCTACTATTTCTTTCCTTCTACTTGCTTTAGATTTATTCTGTTCTTCTATGTTCTTGAGGTGGGAGTTTAAACTATTTATTTGATCTTTTCCCTCTTTTTTAATGTTAGTATTTAGAGATGTGAATTTTTTTTCTTATTTACATTTTATCTGTGTTCCACAAATATTGATATGCTATACTTTTTTTACTTGGTTCAAAATATTTTTTTATTTCCGTTGAAACTTCCTTTTGCTTTATGTATTATTTAGAAATGTGTTTTTATTTTTCAAGTCTTTGAAAGTAGTCTTTTTATCTTTCTGTTACTGATTTTTAGTTTGACTTTATTGTAGACAGAGAACACCTTCTATGTTAAAAGTTTTTAAAATTTGTTGAAAAAAATTTTTTTTTGTCTAAGGATATTATCTTGGTATTTGTTTCATGAGTGCTTAAAAATATGTGTTCTGATGTTGGATGTAATGTTATATAAATTTCAGTTTATATAGCATTATATAATAGATCTTGTCGTTTGATGGCATTGTTAAATTATTCTATATCCTTGCTGATTTTTTGTATAGTTGATCTATCAGTTGATAAGAAATGGGTGTTGCCGATTCCAGCCACTGTCGATATGTATATTTCTCCTTTCAGTTCTATTAGTTTTTTGCTTCATATATTTTGCAATTTCATTGCTTGATATACATAAATTCAAGATCAGTATGTCTTCTTGGTAGACTGGTCCTTATAAAATATGTCTTTGGTAGTTTTCTCTTCTTTGAAGTCTATTTATCTGATATTAATATAGCCATTCTCACTTTCTCTTGATTAATATTTGCATACTATATACTTTTTCATCATTTTACTTTTAACCTTCTTATGTCATTATATTTGAAGTGAGTTTCTTTTTTTCCATCTTTATTGAAGTATAATAGATAATTAATTGCTTGTATTTACATTGTACAATTCAATGATTTTTTTCAATTTTAGTTAGCATACAATATTATACCAGTTTCAGTTGTATACAATAGTGATCAGAGACCCACGTATTCTCAAAGTGCTCACCTCTTTAATCTAGTGAGTTTCCTGTAGACAGCACACAGATGATATGCATTTAAAATCACTGCCAATCTGTCTTTTAATTGATGTATTTAGGCAATTTAAATTCTATATAATGATTGATATATTAGGACTTAAGTCTTCCATTAGATTTTTTGTTTTCTATTGATTATCCTTGTTTTGCATTCTCTTTTGTTTTTCCTACCATCCTGGGGGTTACTTGAATACTTTAGAATTCCATTTTGATTTACTTGTAGTGTTTTTGAGTCTCTTTCTCTCTCTCTCTTCCCCTCTATCTCTCACCTCCTTCTCTCCTTCCCTCTCTCCCTACTTGCTTCTCTCTCTCTCTAAGTTGTTGTACTAGAATTACTTTTTATCATTTTTCTGTCTGCACTTGAAAAATATTGTGCCACTCTCTCTGGATTCCATAGTCTCTGATAAAAAAAATCTGCTATAATTCAAATTGTTTACCTCCAAAGATAAGCTATTGTTTCTCTCACTGATTTAAGAATTTGTCAATTTTTTTCCCCAGAAAACAATTTTTTTAGAGGTTTAACTATAATATTTATTTTTATGGATTACTTTGGGTTTATCCTTTTGGGAGTTTGCTCAGTTTTTGAATCTGTGGAAAGACTAATTAAAACTGCATCAAGATAATAAGTTTTTTAGGTTATCCAAGATCTAAACATTTGACTATACATTTTATTGATGAGGATGTGAAGAAATTGGCAACATTATACATTGCTGGTATGATTCTAATTTAGAAGAACTCTATATACAATTTGAAAGTATGCATTTAAATTGTAAATGCACTTACTTGTTAAGAACAATTCTACCTCTAGTAATACATTCTATATAAATACTTAAGTCTATGCAAAATAATGAAAATAAATATCGCAACATATTTACAAAAGCAGACAATTGCAAAAAACTTCTACACCTATAAATAAGTGACTTGTTAAATACATAGATGATGGGCATATAATGGAATACTACAAAGCCATAAAAAATGAGGAATCTTCTCACATTCAGGTATGACATTACCTATAAGTCATATTGGTATATGAGAAGTTAGAGATAGTATAAATTGTGTGCTATTATTTGTGTAAAAACATGAAGAGAAATATCTATCTGCTTGCATATAAATAAAATTCAGCTGGAAGACATACACAGGAAACAGAATATCGGTCACATTTGGAGTAGAGACTTGGGTCACTGGGGCATGGGGTAATATATCCTTTTGTATATTGAATGATGTGTATTTTTAGGTTATTGAAAACATACATTTAAGAATCACTAAACATTACCACATGTTAGAGTGACCTGACAAAAACTTTTCATCAGTGTTTCAGGAGGTCTGACAAGAATATTACAGGAAGAGAGCAAGATACGGGCAAAGATAGGGAATAAGATAATTTTTATAGTGAGAGAAATTAAAAAGTAAAAACTTCAGTGGTACTGTGAATTAGTCAAATATGCAAATGCTTCTGTTAGGCAAACAACTGAAGCATATACAAACTTGGTTACTTCCTAACTAGAATACCATGAACTAGTTTTTAGCTTTTCTGAGCTTTAATTTCCACATATGTAAAATGGTGATAATGAAACCAACACTGTGTTGCAAGGAATGACTAAGCTGGCACATGCACACGATTTACAGAGTGTGTGACATATAGGAAGAATTCAGCAAAAAAAGTTATTACTAGTTATTATTTCTTTCTTATATTTATAATAATACATATACTCAAATCAAATCTATCTTTATAATAAGATCATGTTATAAAACTATAAAAACTGTTCTGCAAATTTTGGCCTTAATTTAAAATATTATGAGCACTTTTCCATGACATTATCTCAATTTTTAAAATGGCTAAGTACTAATCCTTTGTGTGCAAGTACTGTGATTTATGCCATTATTCCCTCAGAGACTCTTAGGCCATTTCTAACTCTACCCTTACAAATAAGGCTCAGTAAACACCTTAGACATATTTTTTGCACTTATTTTATAGGATATTTTCCTATATTAGATTATTATTATTTCTATTAAGTGGTCAGGAAGTTTGGTTAATAAATGAAATTCCTCTTATAAGTCAGCAAAGCTTCTCAGAACTCTTTGTCTTTCATTTTAAGAGGGGCCCATTTGAAGATATTCCTCTGTAAGATCAGAGGATAAAAATCACCAGTGTGACTCCAGTGGAGAGTGTCCTGGTTTCTGCAATTTCTCTAATCACTCTCTTCAGCTTGCTGGATATTGAAGGAGATAGATGCCCATTGGCTAGGTAATTTCTATAGAGCTATAATGGTAGATTGTTTTTAAGTGAGCAAAACTGGAGCAGCGCAGTCTGGTAATGAGATGGGGAGTAGAGTAATGAGAGGAGTTCAGGGTATGAAAATCATGATAAAGAAAACTGCTTTCAAGCAGAATGACTAGGAGAGGATTAAGGAGCAATGTTGGGAATGAAATGATCCCTGGCACAGCAGAAAGAGCATGGAATCACAGAGCTTACATGGGCTTTCAGAAGGTCACCTCGTCTTTTTCCTTCCTTCTAGGTACAATGTCTAGCTGTTAGAACAGGAAGGAGTCTAGAGACATGTGGATCTGGGCCAATCAAGAGGAGTCTGTGCAACCCACACATACAGCCTCGGGGCTTCAAGAAGCATATGAGCCTCTTATTTGGAAGAGCTTTAAACATACAAAACAAATCAAACAAACAAAACAGCAGAATGGTAGAGCAAACAATCATCTACTCAGCTGCTCAGAATTAAATATTTAGACTTTGTTATATTGCTTTACGCTTAAGAAATAAAATATTACAGGTAAAATAGAAGACTTTACCTCTCACAGCTTCTTCTCCTTGCAGTCCACCAAATGTTATGTATGTAAGAGTGTGAGTGTATGTGTGTGTTTGTGTGTGTGTGTACAGTTAGCAAAAATGGCTGTCATGCATTCCTCAATTTCCTACGTGTTTATGTCACCATTCTTATTGTGGAGTCTATTATGGTGGAGTCTATTACCCCTCCACTTGAAGCTGGGTTCATGACCTGTGTTGACTAATAGAATGCAGCATAGGTGACATTTGGGGCTTCTGACCCCAGGCCTTAAGACATGTGAAAGCTTTTGATTTCACGCTCTGTAAAGCCACCTTCCATGTAAGAAGGCCAGCTACCCTGAGATCACTGCTTAGAAAGGAAACCCAAGCTGGCCACATAAAAGGCCAGGTGGAAGAACATCAACGACCCAGATCTGTGAGTAGAGTCTTCTTGAAACTTCTAGCCCAGTCCATCTGCCAATTGAATTCAACTGAGTGAGAGACCTCATCCAGTGCCACATGGAGCGAAAGACCCACCTGGCTGAGCCAGGTCAGCCAACAAAATGATGAGGGAAAAAAACTTATTATTTTAAACCACTAAGTTTTGGGGTGGTTTGCTATGTAGCAATAGATAAATATGCATGCATATTTATACCAATAAAATATTAATAGTGTGAGTAGCAACAGCTGCTTCCACTAAAGGTCAAGTAAATCTCTATCAGACTGGCCATTCCAAGGATAACAATAAAAAAACAAACAAAACAACAACAACTGGTACTACTGCAATGCAATGGAGAGTAACCACAATTAGGCATATACTGGAAGGAGAGTTACACATGGAAGAAAAAAGAGGTTCTCTTATTCATAGTTTATCTTAGCATTGAGGGTGGTCCCTGGTCTGTACCATGCAGGACAGTTAAACCCTGATAGAGTGCTCACAGCCTTTTTGGCTTTAAAAACAGAGGTTGGAATTGGGAGCAATCACATTTGCTGGAATGTGAGAGTCGGATCTTAGAAAGGGCAAAGACAGAGGTGTAGAAGCTAAATTATATATAAACTCTTTCCAAATCTCTGACAACTGAATCACTCATGCATGGGGTAGAGTATGAATGAGGTGGTTAGAGCTAATAGAACTTAAACTGAGACTTGAGCTGATGTCCAAGAGAGAGTTTGCATTTTATGCCCAACCATATTATCTTCTATTTGCTAAAGCAAACAAACAAAAACACCTCACTCCTTGAGAAATTCCGCAGAATCTACCATCTCCATAATATAACGTTTTCAATGTTCAGGATATAACTACAGATGACTGGATATATGAAGAAGCGGGAGGCATGAAACATATCCTCAAGGGAATAATGACTATGGCAACAGCAGAAGCTAACATTTAATAAATATTTACTATGTTCCTAGCCATATTCTGTGTACTATTATACTTATTATATATTCCTCATGGCAACTCTCTTAGGTTGATACAATTACTTTATCAGCAATATGAAGTCAAGAAGCCATTTCAGGCAAAGAGAGAACACACACACACACACACACACACACACACACACACACACATTTGAGCTATTCAATAATTAGGACTAGAAACTCCACCTCTAACCACTGCTACCATAAAAAGAGCAGTATTAACCAGATATAAAAACTGACTGTGAGAAACCACTACTACCCTAACACACCTCACTAGGTCTTCTGCCACTACTATTGCAAGAGGCAGCTATTGCACAGATCCTACAAGAGCCTGCTATGGCCATCACCTTCATTGAGGAGAAAATCTCCTTGCCTGCTGCTACCAGCACATTGCCAGTCTTAGAGTTCATTTTAACCTGCTGCTACCATTGAGGTTGGTGTCAAAAGAAGAATGGTTCATTTTTTCTGCTCTATAATCTTGGAAAAGTGCTTTCTATTGAAAAGGGGGTACAGAAAATGGAATTTCTAATCTAGGCCTAGTAATACAGGAGAGAAGTAAGAAGGGCAAGGACAGTGTAAATATGAATGGACACTCTAAACACAATTGTCATTACTTTGTATTTGAGGAGACAGAGGCACAGAATTTTAAAGAGCTTGCCCAAGATCACACATCTCTAAGTGGTGGTTAGCACTTAAACCCAGCTTAATTCCTGAGGTTCTGTTCTTAATATGATGAATATTTACCTAGTTTTTAATTTTTTGCAACTATAAACAAAGTCAGAATATATTTGTCTTTGGCTCTCCATGCTAGGTATCATTTAGGCAATGACTTAAAAATAATTGTTAGCATTCCTTAGATTTTCCTAAGTTATGACATTATAACTGAGTCTACCACCTAATTTCAAAGCCCATATTTGTATTGGTTTTTCATAATTATATCAATTCCAGATTATAATGCCAAGTGACGGCATTTAACTCTTACTGTGTTGGTGAGCAAGTCTGACAGCGTGTAGTTTGCAAGTCCTAATGTCAAAATGATAATATTTCTTCTACATCTACCATTGTATTCATTACTACTTTAACATTTGTAATGACAAGATTACTCTCTCTCAGCAATGGGTTGTAATCAAAAGATATTTTCATGGACTAAGGAATCAATTTGTTGACTTAATTGATAAATTAAGAATTTAATTTGACATCATGAAAATGATTCATCAAAAGGGAGTGTCACACTATATTAAATGTTGTAGGCTAATGAGAACACTGTACTGCCAAAGACTTCATAATAAATGATCCATTTGAGAGCCAAATGATCTTATGACAAGCTATTGGGATAAACAGTCCTTTGAAATTTGAACAAAGAAAGGTTGTGGGAGAACTGTGTCATCAGGAGGCACACAATGGTATCCCCCAAACAAAACAAAACAGAAGAAAATATGTGCCTTTGCACTTACTGCCATATTTAATTTTTGAGCAAAACTACAACATAGAGCTCTTCTTTGTACATATTACTTGAGTTTAGCAATACATTTATAAGTAAAAATATTATGAAGAATTCATGTATTTATAAGAAGATAAATGTATCTAAATATACACACACACATAGTAACCTATTGTAAGGTATTATTATTACTGAGGTTGGCTCTCCTATGGTAACTAATAGATTCCAAAATTTTAGTTTTCAATCTAAGAAATATTTATTCTTCACTAACATAACAATCCAAGGTGAGTGCTCTTCAGTTAGTCTTCTTCTATTTTGAAATTCTGCCATTACCTGGGTCTTGTCAACATCATCATGTACAGCAAAAAGCTTTTATTAATCTATTGAGCTTAGTGCTCTCCTTAATTTATTTGCTGTTAAAAGTTATTGTGCATTTGTAGATGTTATAGACAAAAGGGAAATGGTGTGCATTGGTTCGGACAGCCAGTATGCCAGTACTAAAAATCATGAACCAGCACAAATCTTATCTGGTACTTTGTCGCAGGTATATAAGAATGGGTCTGTGGTAGAGGGCAAAACTAGGGTCAGCAAACGTGAAAGTAAGTGAGAAAGATGACTACCACCTAGTGAACCCATACCATCACCTAGGCTCTATGCTGAATACTGAACATATATCACACACTTAATTCTTGCAATATCCTATAAAGTAAATATAGTATTATGCTAGTTTTAGATTTCAGGAAACTGCCCAAGATAGCAAAATTCCTAGACAGCAGAGATGAACTACAAATTCTATTTTCCATGGCGCTAAACTCCATTTTTGTGTCACCAGACTATTTTTTAAATTTATTTTTATTTATTTATTTATTTATTTATTTATTTATTTATTTATTTATTTATTTATTTTTACCAATGTTGAGTAAAAAAGGCCTGCACTGAAAAAGAGGAAAGATAATACAGCTGTGACATATGTTGGAGAAGAGGAATTGGTAAGATAGAGGTGAGTCTGATAATTAAAATGACTAAGGAAGGCAAGTAAAAGAACCTTAAAAAAAACTGAACAAGAGGAGTTAAACATCTTTTCAGAATATAACCCCGGTCCTAGGTTGTAGCCTTGCTCTTCCACCCACCCCTTGCATCACTGCATTAGATAAGACTTTCCATTTCTAAGACTCAATTTTTCCGTCATGAAAACAGGGAAGCAGAGAGACAGATCTCGAAGACGGCATCGGGTCAAAACTTCCATTGTTCTCAGACCAGGATGCCAATTGCTCCAAACCAGGCACAGTGATCAAAAATGTATGTGTATGGTGCAGCCTCCTAGAATCTGTTTCAGCAGGAGAAGCAAGGTAGAGAAACCACCTCGGGCCAAACTCGTTAACAGTTGTTTCATTAATCACAGTTTGTGTTTCAGATCCAAAGACAATCTGTCCAATTAACATTAAAGCTCTGGCAGCCGAGGGGAGACCTTTAGGAAAAGGCAATTTGACACAATTGCTAATAATGCTCACATTTAGAAAAGTGGCTCTCAAATATAACCTTCTCTTGGTGACAGACTGAGTCCTGACCACAGCAGGAACACAGGCTGCAGGCGCTTCCGCAGTCTGACCCATTCTCTCTACCCAGCCTCACTGACCTGGGTGGCCATCACTTGACAACTGTCTTAGCAAGACTGATTTCCCAGACCATGCTACTGTCATTCACACCTCTGCACCCTTGCACATTTGAACCCTCAGCCCACATGCCTTCCTGATTTTTTGTAACCCAGTCTAAGCTGCTCCACATTACATTTCCAGTAATATTTCAACAGATCTTTCTTGAGGTATATTGAGACTTGGATTTGAATCTCATTTCAACCAATTATTAACATAAGCATGTTTTATGTTACTATTTTCAAGTAATACATAGACACAGACAAAAACATTCAAATAGTATGAAGGGTTAGATAGTGAAACCTAAATTTAATTCAGGCTCCTCCCTGGATGCGATCTCAGTTACTAATATCTTGTATTTTCTTTCCAAGATGCCTATTCAGGAATATAAGTAAATAAACTTCTTCCCCCAACACACATAGTAATATATCAGGCACACTATTTTATACCTGGCTGAACAATAATCTTGGAGATTGTTCCCTATCAGTACACATAAGAGTTTTCCACAGTCTTCATAACCATGGGTAAATTGACCTCTCTGAGCATCAATAATACTCTCATGAGTGAACTGACATAATAAAATAATTGGAGCCTAACTCTTGGGTACATATCTGTTCTCTGGGTAAATAGTTTTTAGGATACTTTATTGTGATATTCTGCTAGTACACTGTGCAATACTGACAACTAATTATCGATATTTGTGGAATGACTATGAATCTAAGGAACACTGTGATGGTTGCTTTTATGTGTCAGCCTGACTGGGCTAAGGAAGTCCAGATAGCTGGTAAAACCTGATTTCTAGGTGTTTTCTGTGAGGGTATGAGGGAAAAGGTTAGCATCTGAATAGGCAGATTGAGTAAAGAAGGGTGACATAAGCAATGTGGGTAGGCATAATTGACTTCACTGAGGACAGGAATGGAACAAAAGGCAGAAGGGAGAATTTTGCTCTCTGCTTGAGCTAGGACAGCCATCTTCTCATGCCCTGGGATGTCCTTGTTTCTGCTTCTCAGGCCTTTAGACTTGGACTGGAATTTATACATTGGCTTTTCTTGTTCTCAGGCCTTTCAGTTTGGACTTGAACTATATACCTGGTTCTCCAGTTTGCAGATGGCAGATCATGAACTTCTTGGACTCTATAACTGCGTGAGCTAATTCCTATAATACCATAAGCTCCTCAAATATACTTCTATATCTCTATCTACACCTCTCTGTCATCTCCATCTCTGTTTCTATTTTTTTATTGGTCTGTTTCTCTGGAGAACCCTGACTAATACAGAGATCACAGCATCGGAATAGTACTTGACAGGTGGAAGGAATGTCATATGAAATTTTTCTTCCTTTCCTTTTAAATTCCATAGTAGGAATAAACTAAACTGCACAAGAGAGTCCTGAACTTTATTCTTTTTTACTTACCAATCTGTGTGTGTGTGTGTGTGTGTGTGTGTGTGTGTGTGTGTGTGTGTGTGTATGTATACCATCCCAGACATAATGTACTGATACCCTGGAATCACTGATCAGTATAGAAGGGGCTTTAGGGAAAGTGATAACATCAGTAAGTTATCCTTCCCTCACCCACCATCTTCCTAAGGCATTTGTTGTATGGGAAAAGCACCAGACAGAGGAGCTTCGGGTGAAGGTCCCAGTTGTGCCAATTACGTGGAGCAATTATGTCTTCTCTCAGGCTCTTGCCACTTATCTGCATAATAGGAGTAAGCACTTGCTCCTGGGTAGTACCATTGTGAAGTGTAAATGAGTTGATGCAGGTAAAAGCAATTTAGAGCAGAAGCCACTTCAGTGGTGACAAACTTACTAAGGAGATCTGCACTTGGTCCTGATATAACCAACCTTCTACTTTAACACTCTTACTTGGCCATCTTTCCTACTTGTCATATATCCCAACAGCAGGGAGCAAGTAGCAGAAGTTTCCAGGCAGAGAGTAAAAATGGAGATTGGTGCAGACTTGCAATGTGGTTTTTGTGATCTGCTCCTCTCCAACAAGGCCAATGGCTCCGTGAGGGATATGGTGAGCAGGACACCTCTTCGAGGTAGAAACAGGGCCCCAGAAGAAATAACTGAAGATCGTGGAGAATGTTTAGTTCTTGAGAGTCCAAAGCACCGAAAGAAGGGAGTCCACTCTGTGTTGGGGGTGGGGTCCTTTGGAAGAATCACATCAGGAGAACTGAGATGAGGTCAACAAAGAAACCCAAAGCACTGCTGTAAACTTTTCCGTGTCCTGGCCTTCTTGGAGGGATGGGCATCCCATTGTTTACTGGTAATTACCAGATGCACTCAGATGCTCAGCGGGCTGGGATGTCAGGTGATGACGGTCCCTCTCATGCCCCTCCTCTCTTGTCCCTCTCCTTGGGTGCCCTTGTCATTTTTCTTAAGGTTCTTGCTGGCCCTAGCAGGGATATTTCGTTGATGCTTTTCTCTTTTCCCCATGGAATAACTTAAATGCAACTAGGGAAGGGGGGTGAAAGCAAACAAAGGGGTCATTAGATACTCAGGGAGGAAGGGATGACCTTTGAAACAATCTTTTCTGGGTGACACCTGAGCAATCCAAGCCCACAATTTTCTCCATTAATGTTCAGCCTCTTCACATAAGTCCTTTAATGACAGTGTGGGCGATGGATGAAGACAGGGCAGTTGAAGCTTAAAATATAAGCCAAGAAGATATTAAAAGCCACATAACTACCTAGGAGTGGGGAAAACAGGCAGGAGAGCAGAGGGGATGGCATAGAAGTCCTGTCACTTGTCTGTTAAGGTGCTGAGATCATCTTTTGTTCATTCTTCCATTGTTTCTCACACTATGCTGATTCTACACAATGCCTTTGATATGTCTCCACGTCCTTTCTATTTCCAAAGTCACTATGCCAGCCTAGACCTTAATTACCTTTCTCCTTGACAATTACAGTAATAGATTCCCTGCTCCCAGGCTCTGCCACTTCTGTCTATCCTGTAGATGTCACCAGATTAAACTTCCTAAAATATCACTTTGCATATGTTATTTTTCTGCTTAAAAACTTCAGTGATTCCCCATTGTCTGTAAAGTAAAGGCTAATTTTTAGCCTTTGTCTGGAAACAAATGTTACTAAAATCTTAAACATTTTATGTCCACTGTGAAGGCTGCACCCAGATCTTATTCATCTTTCTGTCCCCAATACTGGTATGTAGCTCTATATGAAAAATTTATTCTTGATTGCTGACATATAATAAGCACTCACATGATAATTACTGGATGGATACACTAATTAACTGATTAACAGTGTATGGCATAGTATATGGTGCCCATAAGTCTTTGTTGAAGGTAAGGATAAAGGTAGATAGTCAGGGAAGAAAGATGAAGTAGTATTAAAATAGGCACAAATCATAGGTGGATGGCAGCTACAGTTATGGGCCTTTAGAATCAGAACAGGGCAGTAGAAACCTGACAGGAGTTAAAGGTATGAATGAAGTAGAGGCTTATGGCTACCTGAGGTTCAGACTAGATATTGGGAGTGGAAGAAGGCCAGAGAGGGAGACTGAGGAAGCTGAGGGACCACCAGTGGGCATCGTTTGGGAAGATAGGCAGTTATGAAAGTAAAGTCATAAATGAGGGGCTATGGAGCCAGGTACTAGGATCAGGAGCAGGGAACCACCTGAGTGAGAAGCCAGGCACTCAAAAGTTTTTGCACACCAAATAGGAAGTACTGAATAATTTTTAATACCCATTATTAAAAAATGTTATATATTATAGTACTTTAATTCTGGATATCATGAATGTGTATGAGACTTGGGTGAAAGCTGAAGACCCATTTGTCAGCAAAATAAACCCATATGATTTTGCATATAATTACAGAGGTTGAGAGATTTCCCTGAAGTCAACCCCCAGGTTGTGTTTTCTGAATACCTCACATTTACATTTTATCATTTATTAAATTAAAGGTATTTACCATCCATTAATACATTAAATTTTTGCAACTCTCTGAAAGTTGTAATAATTATTCCCATTTTGAGGAAACTGATCTTCAGTGAGAAAATATGCCTTGCCCGAGTGAGAAGTAAGTGGCAATGTATTTAGGGTAAAAGTCGGGTATTTTGGTTTCATGTTGAGTATGCGTGATTTTTTTTTCGATCATATATCCACTGAAACAAGCTGTGCTAACACTTCCAAATGAACCAGAAGGCCCTCTTTCAAGTATTAATGGAGCACCTGTAATGCACTGGGCACTGTGCTAGGCACTTGGGTTACAACAAGAAACACCCAACTTTCCTGCTTTTGTGAAGCTCCAGACCCAAATCGAGGTCAGTGCCTTCACAGCCTGAAGCCTGAATCAGTCCATGTTCTGGTCGTTAAGTGTTGCTTTAGGTGTTTATGCTTAATGAAAAAACCTAATCCAGTGTCCTAAGTACTAGCCATCATCAAAGGTCGGTCTTATGTTAACTAACGCCAAATATCCCTGATCCTTCATCACTAGCTAATCGTGCCGTATCCGACTTGTTTTCGTTTTTGTTTTCTGTTCTATCTGAAAATTGTAATCTTAAAGGTCTCTGTTTCTCATATCACCACAAGAAATAAGGCCCAAGTAAAACATTTAATTCATAGTTATTCAGAAGACAAATGACAAAAGCCAGACTGAGAGTAGAGAGACTGGAAGCTCCAGGATTAACTCTGCCATTTGTGGCATTTCTGTCTTTCCTTTGGGCCTCAGCCTCTTCACCTATTAAACAAGTCTGGATGATTCTGTGATCCTTCTCTGTCCTAAAATGCTACGGATGTCTGAGAGCTTTGAGCTGCCTGGGAGAAAACCTTTGTAATTGTGAGATGGTGAGGGAAAACTCACCCCAACAATTAGTAGCTGCCCTCCCCAGCTCTGGGAACTGAACAGTTCTTAACTGAGTGGGATGTAGGAGGCAGAAAAGGTGAGAGGCAGGACAAAAGCTTGGTTTCTCATCAGAAGGGAAGCAGGACAGATTATTGGGTTGGATTGGTGAGTGCAGAATATTGAGTTGCATTTCCTTCCGAAAAGGACAGTGCCCTGCCAAGCCAGAGTCATAGCATGGTGACTTTTTAAAACTCAGAGAGCCAAAGAGGCTGCCAAAGAGCTCTAAGGTCTGAGGCAAACTCAGATTTCTGGTATGTCAGAGCAGAAAGGGATCTGATGTTGTTGGCATAATTGCCCTTTCCCATTTTGTGTAGAGAGTAGAGAGACTCTGAGTGTGGAGACACTGAGGTCTAGGAGATATGGTCGGGAAAGGTGACATATATAGGGTCACAGAGCTGGAAGTCAGCAGAGCCATGACTGTGCCTAGAAAGCCCAGGAACTTCCCATTGTTACTTAAATCAATGTGAACCTCCCCTTTGTTCTGCTTATTGACACCTTTAATAAAAATCATCAGTTTTCCTCCCCTTGCTACTTGTTTAGCATCTCAGAACAAATAATGTGTGGTAATAACAGATATCCCTTCTTGACAGCATGGAATCTGACACTTAAAAATTGAAGGTGTGACTCATTAAGCCTCTAGGTAAGTTTTTAAGAGTTATTTTGCAAATAATTAAGTGTTTATAATGAGGGTTAATAAAATTATATCTTTAGTTTGAATTTTCATTTTGAATACACTCTCCTTCATTGATTTCCTTCCTTGTTCTTTACCTGGTCAAGTTCTCTCTCCAATGAAAATAATAAAAGCCTCTCTGCTTGTACCTAAAACATCTCAATGGATTCTCAAGACAGTTATTGATCCCCACCCACACAATTCCTTACCCTCCTGGATTGATTTCTGTACCACGTCCCTCCCCCATTGTCATCCCCTCCCTGTTTTTTTGAAACATTTACAGTGTCTGAAGCAACCAGCGAGGTCAACTTGCCTTTGCACCTTGACAAACTATTTAATCTCTCTGTGCCCAGTTTTATCTTCTGGAAAATGGGGACAGAGACAATTCTTAACTCTTAGGTTATTGCAGGGCTAAACGAAAATAATACCTACTTTTCTTCAATACCTATTCTATACCAAAGCAAGCACTGTACACATCTTTTTTCATTCACTATCACTTATTACTACTTTCATCTTACTATTGAGGTAACAGGAGCAGAGAAATTCCAGAACTGCTGAGTGAGAGCATTTGAACATCCAAGCCTATCTAATTTGAAGAATCACATTCTTTTCTAGCACACCACATATATTTATAACATATTATACTGGTTTTCAACCTGGGTGACTTTGCCTCGCAAAGGACATTCAGCAATGTCTGGAGATAATTTTGGGTTTACAAATGGGGAGAGATACTACTGGAATTTTGTGGGTAGAGGCCAGAGATTCTACTATACAATACACAGGGCAGTCAGCACCCCACAGCAAGGACTATGTGGCCCAACATATCAATGCTGCCCAAACTGAGAGACACTACTGTGTTGTGTGCCACTCTATGAATTTCCCATAATTCATTCTGCTAATGGACATAAAATGGTGCACGCAAAGCTCACAGTAAATGTTCAATAAATTCCAACCATCATCGTCATTATTGCTGCTTCTACTCCTCCTTTACACTTTGCTTCCTCTTTGCTTCTTGAGGTTACTCCTGACACCTGCTACATAGAAGTAACATTTCCTTCATCTCAATAATCTTTACTTTCTTTAGTACTTGATAAGCATTATTTATTTTAGTTATTCATATGTTCTTTATCCTCTTTAATAAATTTCTGGTTTACCAAAGGAAGCAACTGTGATTTTTTTTTTTAATCTCTCCATGTATTTAGTACAGTGCCTGGCCCATCCTCATTAAATCTGAAAAACTGGACAATTTTCTGAGAAAAGGTTGCCAGAGACTATTATTTTATAGGTGCGGAAACAGGCTTAGCGTATCCAGGTTATTTAAGGCTGTGTGACTTATACTAGATCCCACCTCAGAGTCCAGCATGATCTTGTTTAGCTGCTATTTATGTAATCAATTACAAACCGCCAAACTGTAGCCTATTTTTTAGAAAAAGTTTCTAAGAGAACCTTCAGATTTAATAAGCAAAACTGATAGAAAATCAGTTCCAATGTGCATCTTATCTGGAGATTTCTATTGTAAGGCCCACAAAATACAGCTGAAGAGAGATTAGCACAAAGGTCAAACCACTGCAGAAAACTCATGGCAGGAAGTCCAGGCACCTGGATATGAGGCTGGAATTTGAATTAGCTAGTTGTGCAGTATTGGAAAAGCTATGGTACCTCTTTGCTCCTCGCTTTTATCATCTGTCAAATAGGGACGTCATGCCCATCCTAACATGCGCACAAGGTTGCTGTGAGGAACTGTATGTCAAGTGCAGTCCACCCTCGTTATTCACAATAGTCATGTTCTATAAAATCACTGCAAACACTGAATTGGCAAACACTGAACCATCGCTCCTAAGGGAGATACAAGGTTGGGTTGCTGTGAGCCTCTGATCACATTTTCATCAACTGATCAATATAGAAACTCATTTTATGTGAGTTTCCTTTAAAGACACCGTATTTAATATATAGTGTCAATTCATTACTACTGAACTTAGGCCAACAGCACTACAACTCATGCCTGAATGAAGCTTATCTAACACACTTATTTTCTCTGTAAGACATATTACAGCCTCCTTGAGATTCGGAACACTAGACAGCTTTCAACGCTGTGGTTGGGTGCCATTTAAACAGTGAAATCACCAACAAAAGCACAAAAATGTAACAAACGTGGCATCGAATTTCCCACAAAAAGGACACTTGTTCATAGAATGAGAGATGGGATAAGAAGGCAGAACATTACTTTGCTTGACCTCAGCTGGGAACATGCACATGGGAATGAAATTTTCCCCACTCTGCATGTGTCTGTAAATGACTATGAAAGCACCTGAGTTTAATTTGAGGTTATAAACAGACTTTAGTAAGTGGGTGAATTTGCAAATATAGAGTTCATGAATAGGAAGTATCGACTGCAAGCTTTTAAAAAAAATATATAGAAGTTTTAAGAATTGGGTGTTAATAAGAAAACAGTGACAAAGAAAGATTTAAAAAAAAAAAAACGGCCAATGAAGCCAAGGTATAAATGTGGACATAGGTGTGAAGCCACTGGAACTCTAAGTCCTGCTGATGATGTGTATGACCAGTACAAACAGTTTGTAAACCTTTTTGGTAGAATATACAGAAATTAAACATATGCCAAGGTTATAGCCCAATGGTAAAACTCCGAGATCTGTTGTCCAGAGAAATATATGCATGTGTTTACCATCTTCACAATGCAGACCTGATCATGTTTACTTACAGTTCTGGATGGATGAAGCACAAAAGTGACAAAGAGCTCCTAGGGCTTATGTAATCCCTCCTTCCCTGGAAATTTCTGAAATGACTAGAGGTGCTGAGTATTCAGCTGGGGAAAGTGAAAAACCAACCAGAGCTGGTGTTGCAAAAAACCAGCTGCAGCCATTTTTTTCACATTCTGGCTTTGATCAAATATCACAGTTTTGCTCTGAGCAATTTTGCTCCTAATCATTTAACTCGCATGTGGTGGCGAAAGGTACATTAATCGATCATGTTTTAGATTCATTGACATTCAGCCCAAACATTCTGGCCTTGTAAGAACAGGCCAATTTCCCAATGCCTAAGGGCAGTTGCTAAGCTGTTGCCTTGTGCTTCTGAGAGGCAAAAAGTATCTCTTTGTGCAAAAGAGAAATTCCTAGGAAGATGGGGAAAAAGAAGAGGATGAGGGGAAGGAGAATAGAGCTGAGAACCTTCTGTGCCCTTGCTCAGCTTTTTCGTGTCAGAATGGGGGAAAGGTATCACCTGGCTGAGGGATGAAGAGATAAGTGGAACCAGGACAAGATTTTAATTAAGAGATAGGATTGCACAAAGGACAGAACACTGGCTTTGGAACCGCACAGATTGAGACTTTAGACCTAGTTCTGCCACTAATCTTTTTTGTCAGTTTGGACAAGTTTCCTCACTTCTCAGTGTCTCAGTTTTCCCAAGTACGAAATGGGAATAAATCTTGACCTTTCAAAGGATGCTACCTGAATTATAGGAAATGTACCAAATATAGGTGCTAGCTCATTGTTTGGCATTCAGTAAAAGACAACTATGAGTATTTTTTAACTCGGAATATTGAATAGATACAAGGATACAAAGATAAATAGGACAAACACCTGGTTCTCTAGGTGCTCAGTACATAGTAAATGAGAAGTAATGTTACCCATTACTATAATAACGCAGGATGATTATAAATTCATGTGTGATTACAGCATCACAATTGTTCCTGTCCTCTAAGTTGAAAGCTTGAGGTCATCTCAGCACTTCTCCATTGCTGTATCGCCACATCAGATTATTCACTGAGTCCTACAACTTTTATTGATAAAATATTTTTTTAATTAAAATCTCTTATATCTATCTATGTCTGTTCTTATCATCCTTGCTGTAGTTCTCAACCTAATTGGCTCGATCTCAGGATGCTCCAGTTCTTAACTGATCACTAATCTTTCTCCACTTTAATTAATTTTTCAAAAAATTTCTTTTTGAAGTAGCTCAAATTCTAACCAATATTTGATTATCCTATACTAGCTACCAAACAGGATTCTATGGGTTGTCTTGATAGTCAGGATCATCAATATTTTGGTTCTATCTTCTCTTTATATCAATGGTTCTCAAGTGGGGGTAATTTTGCTCTCCAGGGGACAGTTTTGGCTGTCACAACTTGGAAAGGGAGGAAGCTATTTGGAATTTAGTGAGTAGAGGCCAAGGATAATGCTTGATATCCTACAATGTACAAGACAACCACTCACAACACAATTATTTGGCCCAAAATGTGAATAGTGACAAGATTGATAAAACTTGCTTTATAGCTGCAGTAATCAGAGCAAGGCAGGAAATAGGAAAACTAAGTGCTAAAATGCTATTGCTAGTTAGTAGATGGGAGCTGAGAAAAAGCAAGCTGGATTGTAAACCAAAAAAGGAGAGGTTCAAGAATGAGTGTGCCTCCCTTTTTTAAATGGTTTGCTCCAAAGTACAAAATGAGCATAAAATATAAAGGAATTGTATTGCCCAGGACAGCTAGGCACAGAATACCCTTCAGGAGAAGAGTAGGGGGATATATATGGGAGGTGGTGAGGTTCGGGAGAAAAAAGATGACTGTTTCATTTTCTCTAGGGTATCCCCACTTCTCTTTTCTGTTAAGAAAGTACACACAGTAAACAGGTTAATAATCATCTCTCCCAGAGGTAGGAAGAAAGATTTGCTATAAGTAAATGCAAAAACATATTAGACCATTTCTGGAGCAGCAAATTTGTAACACTGACATATAAAATCAATTAATCCAAGTAACAGAAATGCAATAATAACAATGATGATAACACTAACAATTACAATAGTGCTTTAGAATATATCCCCTTTAACATGAAGAGTTTGATGAAATAAGGAATCCAAATTAAGTTTCTAAAGTGATACAAGAAATTATATGATAAAATGTGTAATGATTCTATTTTCAGATAAAATATAATTTTCCAAAGTACCAGATGTAAGGCAGTGGAAAGTATTTTTTTGTTTTGTTTTGTTTTGCATTAGGCCACCAAATTTAAAATCTTTTGAAAGGTGAATTTAATGATGAGATTTATGCAGTAAAGATACAGAGTGGCCATAGGTACACATTTTCCCAGTTAATTATCAAGCAGAACTGAATTTCTTAGGCTGTTGTGGCTGATCTGCACTTGCATTAGGACCTCTGTGAGGTGACATGCATAATTAATCACCAATATTATTATTAATATCGCTTAACATAGAAGATGGATCATTCTGTATCTAAATTGCACCCTGCCTTGGCTGTTACCTAATTAAAAAAACTGAGACCAACAGTCAGAGAGAAATACTAATGGCATGCAATTTAGTTCAAATCTTAGTTCACTAAGAGATTGCAAAAGTAACTATGTTTTGCCATGAGGAAGACCTGTTATGTAAAGACCTTTTCAGAACAAAGCCCCCTGCTCCTCAGTTCAAATGAATGAGTGTTCCACAGCAATATTTTTTATTTGATCTCAGGATGTCCACTAAAGAATATTTAGCTATAGAGACTGAGAGAGAACAGTAAAGACACAAGTGCAAATTACAGGGTGAAATGAAGAATTTATTTTTAACCTCATGGAGAATTGGACTTTAATGAGACACTACTTTAGGTCTGAAATGGAAGGTTTGCAGCAAGAAAAGAAATGTTGTGATTAGTAACCCAATCTTGTTTTTACAAGATGCTTTCTAAATGACTACAGCTCACATTTGGGTAATACTGAGCAGTTTATGTGTGGAGCACTTATAAGTGGGTTATTTCATTTGATGTTCACAGCAACCTAACCATCTACCAGGCAGGGCAGAAGTTACTACCCTCGTTTTACAGATTAGGAAACAAATCATTCAGAGAAGACAAATGATGTCCTCAAAGTCACACAGTAAAATCCCCAGCCTGATCTAAAGCTGGAAAAAAAAAGTTGTTGTACTAGATGACTATTCCAATCACTTCTAAACTTGCTATTTTAAAATAATATGTTCTAAAAGCATTTTACATTAAGAAAGCACCGTATGGTTTATGTACTGTTTCCTAATCTGTTATCTCATTTGATCCTCACAACAACCTTCCAAGATAAGTATTATTATTTCTTATTTAAAGATGAAGACACTGATGGCTCAAAATTTTAAAGAATTTGTCCAAGGTCACCATTTTGAAGGCATGGCTGAAACTCAAACCCAAGTATTCTGAAACTCAAACTCAGGTATTCTGAGCTTAAATTCAGTATAAGATTTCACAATTCTTATCCTGAAATGTAGCTAAAATGTCAGTGAATGTCAAACTCCTAGGACTATTTGACTTTCATTTAGACACTTGGAATTTCAATGCCTTTAAAAACCAGATAGATGAATCTGTCACCGAGAAATTTCAGGTACTTCTAGGGATAGGCGAAGGACTTCATTTTTGGCTAGGCTGCCTTTCCAAGTGTCCTAAACCTTAGTGTGTGGGCAGCTACCAACTATGCTTAGGATATCTTGATGGGAATATCAACAATCTGATTCTACCGTGCAAATGGAAAGAAATGAACAAAAAAAGTAAACATGCAAAACAAATGGTCAATAAACCTCTTTTTCTGGGAGAATGGAGCAGGGAGAGGCAGTAAAGAAGTCATTTATCTTTTTAAAGGTGGCTATGTCTCTTTAAATGCAATCTGTAATGACTTATGACTCCAGCGACCCTTCTTGATTACTGCCTGTTGCCATTCATTATCACCATGGTAACAGCACTGTTGCCAGCTGTGTGCTTGGTGGTAGGGTGGAGGCGGTGCTGTTGACTGAGGACAAGAGGCTAGTACGTGTGGGACTCTGGATTTACAGTTTTTGTTTTTTGTTTTTGTTGTCTTGTTTTTTTGTTTTGTTTTGTTTTGTTTTGTTTTTTGCTAGAGGAGAGGAATTATGGGGTCATGGCTCCCTCCCTTCCACATCAAGCCCCTTATTGGGGTGTAATCCAGAGGGGAACACCAGAACAGATGGTCTCAGTGCCCTTGTCTCTTTCTGGGAAGAAAATAAAATGAGCTCAGAAACACTTAGGTCTGCATGATAATCCACCAGGATACAGAAGGCATGAGGAAGGGGCAAACTGTGTGCAAATTTCATTAACATAATTTCTCATGGAAACTCTTCAAGCACGTAAGCTAATCTTCTCAGTTGTCTCATTCCTAAACTCTAGTGTATTATATCTCCAAGAGTGATCTGCAAAATCCATCCAGCCTCCCCCTACTGACTCAGACTTAATTTCATCCCTATCTTCTTTCTAATTTGGTTTTCTGCCCATCTCTTCACTCCCTCTTATTCATACGTGTCCCTTAGCCTTGTATGCCTACCTGCTTTCTTTCATATCTAATGAATGATCTCAGTAAGATAGATTATGGAGGGAAGAAGACACAATCTATCCCAACCTCCTCCTGTGATATACACAAAACAAACGAACAAACAAAAGACAACCTGACATCTGAAGTGGTTTCAAGAGCTCCCCAAAAACACTCAGAGATCTCTTGGTAGAATCAGTACTAAAACTCAGGTCTCCGAATTCTAAGCCCGGTGCTGCTTCTAACACATGGTGTTGCTTTATTGTATTTTCCCCTCATTTCTTGGGCTGTTCACTGCTGCACAAAAAATATAGTCAAATCTCAGTTCTCTAGTCTAATTCTTATTTAGTGTGGAGTGATCTTTGCTTTTACAGAGTGTTTCTCTCTGCAGAACTTGGTTTGCTCCAGAGACATCAGAGGATTCATTCTCATGAGATAATCAAGGGGAAAAGGAGTAGGGCCAAAATGACTTAGTTATCTTTCTACATTATTTAGAGTAAGCATTAAAATCCTAGGACATGGAAAGGCTCAAAATGGAAATGTAAAGAAGTACTAAAAAATTCAGGATTTGATCACTGCACTGCTGAGCTCTGCTTGGGGGAATCAGAAATACCAGCCCTGGGTTTGCTGCAAAAATGTTTTGCAACATTATTTGGTTAGCAAAGAGATTTTTTACTCATGACATTACTTTTGACTTCAAGATCTCTGGAGAACACCTACGATCAGTGCCTGGAATTAAGACAGAAGCAGGCTGGTAGAGTAAAAATGACGAAGAACTTGGAGACTGTTGATCTGGACTGTGCCCTATTTCTGCAGCTGAGCTTGCCATGAAGCTAGGATTAAGCCTCTTCCACTCCTGGACCTCTATGTCTTTGTGATGATAGGTTGTGGGCTAGAGTTAGAAACACTAGAAGCCCTAGAAAACCTTTTCCAACTTCAGCCTAATAGTAATGATAATAGCAGAAGCATGAATTGCTACCCTTTATTTAGCCCTACTGTGTACAGTATGTCCTTGGATAATGTCATTTCGTTAACATCATTTTGTATAACGATGAGATGTCATAAGAACTTAACTCTTGATTATATCAATTAGCCTATGGTAAATTAGTTTCCTCATTTGCTGTTTTGCAGCAGTTCCAAGAAACTATCGACAATATTAAGTGAGGACTTACTGTACCTATAGACTTTGTAAGCATTAACATCCCATTAATTCTTACAACCTCTCACATAGGTAGGTATTGTTATCCCAACTCAGAAATAAGGAATGGTTTCAGAGATTAAGGAATTTGCCTAGAATCATTAAACATTTGTTTAAACAGCAATGCTAGGATTCATGCACAGGTTTATAAGGCGAACACATTTGCCAAATTAGAATTTCTTTGAATAGTCTACAGTTTTGCTGTCCTCTCTGACTTTTAAAAATTCATTCATTATCCATTCATTCATTCACTCTATGAGTATTTATATACAACTTTTTTCTTTGTAATGTTTCAATTTCAGACTTACACAGGAAAATGAATACTTTCACCACCTTTCTTGAAGGTGATTGTCTCATGATGCATGGGTAATTGATATAAACAAGAGTTAAGTTCCTATGGCATCTCATCAACTTTATAATGAAACAACGTTGAACAAAACATCATTATTTGAGGACCTGCTGTATCTAGTTGGGTCTTGCTATTTTGTTCATTCTGAAAATACCTTTTAAATGCAATATTGAGATAATTTATATTTGATGTAATTATTAATATGATTTGGTTTAAGTCTTCCACTTGCTATTTTCTTAATATTTGTTCCATTTGTTCTTTAGTCTCTTTTTCCTCTTCTGATTTCCTTTGGGCTGATTATTTTACATGATTTTGTTTTATCTCTTTTTTTGGCATATTAGATAATGCTCTTGCTGTGTAATTTAATGTTTTTTTTTAGGGCTTTATACTATAACTTATCACAGTCTACCTTCAAATGGAATTACCACTTCATGTAGTCGAAAAATCTTACAATAATAGTATACTCTAATGTCTTTTTCCTGACCTTTGTTCTGTTTTTTTTTCTTCATATATTTTACTTCTGCTTATACATCCCAAAATACACATTATTTTTTCTTTAAATAGTCAATTATCTTTTTTTAAATTTTAAAACTTTATTTTTTTTTAGAGTGGTTTTAGGTTCACAGCAAACTAAGAAACAAGAGGCAACCTTTTAAGGAGCTGCAAATACCATGATGAACAAAAGAGACAAGAACCCTGTTTCCCTGAAGGTTACAGTCTATTTTACATACATAGTGAACAGTAATGAGATAAGTATGCATGGAACTCTAGATAGAAGTTAATGCTCTGAAGAAAACAAATAGGACAGTGGGGTAAAGCCAGTTTAGATGGCTTCCCTGAGATGTGACATTTAGTCTGTGACCTGAAGCATAAGAATGAATCAGCACTCAAATTGCTGGGGGAGAAAGATGCCAGGGGATAAAAACGGGCAGAGTTCTGAGGAGGGAAAGAGCTTGGTGAGTTTGAGAAATGGCAAGAAGAATGGAGACAAGGAGGACATGAGTCCTAGAAAGCAAAGAAGAAGGTGGGAGGAGGTCGGGTCAGAGGGGTAGGCAGGAGCCAGGTGGGTACAACCTGTAAGGTCATGGGGCTCCATTTTAAATGTGAGGAGACATCCAGAGAATTTAAAAATATATAACCAAGATGTGAGTATGTGAATACACACTCTCAGGAGCATAAACATGAAATAGTTTTAATTCTTCAAAACAATTGCCCCAACTAGGGTCTGCAGAAGCCTCTAAACAACATCTTAGTTTTTTTCCTTTAGATCTGAGGCCACTCTCAGACATTAGAACCCTCTAGCTATTATATTTAATTTTTTGTCTCAGCTACTTTAATATTAATTGCAAAGTCTCTTTTGTCTTCTCACCTCCCCAGTATAGACTAGACCTATCCAAGGCTTTAGGGCAGAAGCCCGCAAAGCTTTGCTGTAAAGGGACAAATCGTAAATATTTTAGGCTTTGCAGGCTGTATGTTTTATGTCACAACTACTCAACTCTGCCTTTGTAATGTGAAAGCTGCCATAGACAATACATAAAACAATGAGTGTTGCTGTATTCCCAAAACACTTTATTCATAGACACTGAAATCTTAATTTTATGTAATTTTCAGAAGGCTTGAATTTATAGTCTTCTTTTTATATTTGATTCTAACCTAGCTCATAGGCCAAATGGAATTAAGCAGGATTTGGCTCCCTGGGCACAGCTTTTAGATTCTTGCAGTTGTGATTTCGAGTTAGAAGAGGTATATGGCATAGGTCAACTTTTTACACAACTTATCTCTCTTCTGTGTTTATGTCTCCTGTCTGGTGAGCAGGGCCAGGGAGATAGATGTGTTCTATATGATAGCCCATGGTCGATTTGCTTTATTTTTGTTGTTCGATGTTACTACTCTTCAGGCTAACACTGAATGGGAGTAGCAAAAACTGTCACTGTCCATCCACATTCTCTCAGCCTATATCTTTTTCATGCAAGCTGGCTGACTTCCAACTGCCAGCAACTATATCCCTTTGCTTGGCCATTTCTCTGGCTGCCAGAGCCTACTCTTCCTATTCACTAGAAGATTGAAAGTTCTAGGAAACTGATAATCTTCAAGAATAGCCCTCAAGCATTTCTTAAGAAACAATTGATAGGAGTGTTTGGATAAAAACCCCAGCTTCCTTTCCTCAGGGATAATCTTGAGGCTTGTGTTCTACATTGGTCCCAGCAGGCTTTAGAAACAGTTGTCCTCAGTGGTAACTTGTTTGATAATTCATTCTTTATTGGTTACCTTCTTAACCCTTACAGATGTTTTTTTAGGATCACTTCCTACTTGAACTTGAAAGTCAAAGTCTGTTTCTAGGGGAATCCAAAGCAAGATAATAGGCTTCTACCCTCTGTAGCAACCAGTGTCCAATGCCAGCCCTTTCTGGGACACATAATGGAAGGGTTAGTGGTCTCTAGTGGGGTCTATCTGTGAATGATTATAAGTGAATGTTGTCTGGGAAAAATCTGATTTAAACACACATGGTGCTAGAGGAAAGAAATAGGGTTATCAAATATAATAGAAGGTATAGTTCAGATAAGAAGAGAGTTTTCACAATTATAGTTATCATGGTCTACCTCATGAGTCAGTGACCTACCAGTCAATGGAAAAATCCACACCAAATTTGACTGGTGACTTCTCGATAAGAATATTAAAGAATGTCCCATAATCTGATTGAGATAAACTGGCATATGCTTTAAGCTTACTTCACATTCTTGCATTCTCATATCTTGGGATTAAATTCTAAAGTGCAAAGAAAGGCAAACAAACCAAATGTCAAAAATTCATGCATCACAGAAAAGAATCTTTATCAAAATTGTGATGATGGAGTTTAGAAAATTGTTCTTTATCCAAAACCTTGTAACTCATTTCCTAAGATAGTTTCTCAAAGATCCTAAAATTGTTGATGGGGAGAACCCAGTCTGGTATCTCTTCATTCCTGAATTTATTCAGTGTTAGACAACCATAATCTCCTCCAGGAAGAATTATAGCACTATTATCTTGCCCTTCAATATTTCTTTTCTCTCCTACTTTTTACCGAAAACTGTGAGTGAAAAAAAAAAAGACCCACAACTGTATTGCTCTAAAAATCATGTTAAATATTTATTGAGGTGATTCTCTGGTTGTCACAACCAACTGCAAACCACAGTTACATTATAAATCTTACTAGTGTCATACTCATTGAAGAGAACTGTCTGACTTAGGCACATGGATAGCAGATGTTTCTTATTCCCTAGAGAATGGGATTTTAAAATTTCATGTGGAAACTGGCAAGGATGATGGAGATTAGGGGTTGACCAAAAAGTACTGGAAAGAGAATACATCATTTTAGAGTCTTAAGCAATGGTGTTAGAGACATTTCAGAGAATGTCAGAACTAAATTTTGTGCTTACGTTTTGAGAAAAAGGAAAGGAAGAGCATATAAACCAGGTGCCAGCTGACCAGAATTCATGTTCTAATTCTTTTCCTATTTAGCTGAATAACAACAGGTAAGTCTGTTGCCTTCACTAAGCTTCAATTTTCTCAACTATGAAATAAAGGAATTGGACCACTGATTGCTAAGTTCTCTTTAGCTTTAAAATTGTGTGATTAATAGCTGTGTCTATTATTATCCTCTTCCAAAGTATTCTTCCTATACTTTCACTTAATAATGTGAGATGAATACACACAAGCAATGGAGACAACTGGGTGAGTGTAGAGACCATAAAAAGTCAATGCTGATGAAGCCTGAAGTGAGGGACAAAGTGTGGCCACAGAGAGGGGTTGAAAAATCAGATTGTGAAAGACTTAAAAACATTGTTAAGAATGTTGGAGTTTATCATGCTGATGCAGAGGAATGATATGATCTTAACTTGCATATATGGTTGCATTGGAGGGAGACCAGACTGGAAACAGGAAGAAAGAGATGCTATGACAGTCATCCAGGTGAGAAAAAGTGAGAACCAGAACATGGTTTTAAAAGTGGAATGGAGAGAAGAGGGCTTTATCAGGTCCTGTGGCCAGGGTAACAAGGTAACATGTTAGTGGCTTAGAATGACTCAGAGTTCTGAAGACAACACTTAAAATGAAGATGTTGGTAGGGCCATGCTCTCTCCAGAGTTTCTTGGGGGGAAAATCCATTCCTTGCCTCTTCCAGGTTCTAGTGGCTGTTGGCACTCCTTGGTGTTCCTTGGGTTACACTGGCATCACTCCAACCTCTGCCTTCACATCATCTCTTCTCTGTTGTATTAAATCTCCCTCTGTGTTCCTCTTATAAGGATTTTTGTTTGCCATTTAAGACTCACCTGGAATATCCAGAATGTTCTCATCTCAAGATCCTTAGCTTAACCTCACTTGCAATTATCTTTTTTTTTTCCAAATAAGATAGCATTTACAGGGGCCAGAGATTAGGGTGTAAACATATCTTTGTGGGGTACAATTCAGCTCACTATAATGACAGATAATAGACATATAGTTTGGAAAAGTTTTAAGATCAAGGAGGATCAGGTAAAAAAGTCAAGTCTGATATACATAGTTCTAGCTTGGATAGCTGGATGAATAGTAAGGCCACCAACTAAAATAGAAAATAGTAAAGAAGGGGCAGTTTTGAAAATTATAATGAGTCTGATTGGACCTGATGAGTTTGAGTTGCTCTTAGTCATCCAAGTGAAGACATATGATCTTGATGTTAAAGAAAGGAGTGTGATAGAAAACACTTATTTGAGAGTCCCTATCTACAAATCATCCTAGAAGCCAATGAGTTACCTGAATGTGCAGTAACATGAGCAATAGATCAATGATGTAATCCTAGGGAACACCAACTTGCAAGAGGTAAAAAAAAAAAAAGTTCAAGGAAGCATTATAGAGACTTAAAGTAGTCCGAGAAAAATAGTCACATAGGAAAAGGGAAGACCATTAGATACATAGCCATGCATGCAAAGGAAAATAAAATATCAAGACCTAAATATTCCATAATGTTAAATTCAACAAACTCCTAATAAAATAACTGGCATTTCTTGACTATTAGATCTTGTGCTAAACACTCTACATGCATCCCGAAATACTCACACCTATCCTGTGACATAGGTGCTACGATTCTACTTGTAGACCTGAACTAAGGGTTATAGTAAAGGTCTGGATTCAAGATCACAAAGCTAATCAGTTGCAGAACTCAGATTCAAATGCAGGTCTGACTTGAGGACGTATGATCTTAGGAAATCTCTATATTTTTGAAGAGTAGCTGGAGAGTAAACAGACGAGGGGAGAAAAAGAACATGAATGTAGCAAGTGTTCACTTGTCTTGCTAAAGATTGGCCGATAAAGAACACAGACTGAATGATTAATAGAGAGTAACTATAGGTCAGAATATTTCTTAAAGGATATGTGATACCGGAGCATGTTTATAGTACAAAGCAGAAAGGTCTTAAAAGGAAATCATTAAGTATAAAGAGAAAGGGTGTTATTGATTTGTTGCCTCAAGGTTGTGGGAGAGGGAAGGGGTTCAAAGGCATAGAGCAGGTGTTGAATTAGATTTTAATCTCATCTTTCTCAACTGAAAAGTATGGACAATAAACCCACCACTTATAAAAGAGTTGCACAGATGAAATAAAATAAAGTTCTGGGAGGAGTTTGTAAACTGTTAATTACCATACTAATTATTGGTTTGTTAACCTTAAAAAAATAGGCACAGGAGATGCATTCATTGGTAAAGGACAACAAAGAAATAGAAGATACCTATTCATGTGGATGACTAAGTTCTCTAAGCTGCAGATGGCGAGAGATAAATGGAAAGTGAGGGCATCTTAAATCATAGAAACTGTGTTCCTTGGGAAACTAAGTGGAGTTGTATTTTTCTTGCCTTTGCCTGTCTTCTCACAAGAGATAAATCCAACCTGGGAACATTTCAGCTGAGGACAGAAGGGAAAGTATCAGTTGTCATGTAAGGTAGCCCCCCCTTACCCAAGACCCCCAGTGGAGGCCTGAAACCCAGATAATACTCAACCCTATACATACATATATACACAATAAGTTTTCATTTAACATCTTAATAACTTCTTGGAAACCATGACACTAAGTGAAACAAACTTATAATGAAACCAGTTGTACCATAAGCTAATAGATATAAGAGTTACATCCCTATGGCATATTTCTGATTACAGGAACCTCATTAAACTTCCAAATAAAGACCCCAAACATTTCTAATATTAAACATTGACATAAATGTGAGCCACATATCCATTTCAGAGAGATGAATAAAAATAAGTGAGATAATTATTTTTCCAATCCACTTACTCCAGTTCGGGGTCATGAGTGGCTAGAGCCTGTCCTGGCAGCTCAGGACAGACACCCTGGTGGGAACTCATGCTGCACTCACACCCATAGCCACACTCTCTCAGACTGGGATAATCAAGTCCCTTCATTTCACCTGGTGTGAGCATTTTTGGAATGTGGCCTGAAACCGGAGTCCCTGAAGGAAATGCATGCAGATGTGGGACATGTGCACGCTCCACATGGACAGTGGCCTGCACCTCAAATTGATATATTTTTCTCATCAACATTATAACAACATGATGTTGAATAAAACAACACTGTTTGAAAACCTGATGCATACCTTTTTAGTTCATAATTTCCACCCAGAAATTCAATGCCTTTTCCATCCTAACTCAGCACCTATCACACACTGTGGCCATAACCTTTGCAACGCGAAGCGTGGCAAGAAAACTAGCGCAAATTTCTTTTCCCTTCTTCACAATGCCAAGGATAGATTTGTTCTTACCGTGGAGCTTACCTCAGCATAAATTTTTTTTTCTGTAAATTGAGAATGTTCACCTTTTCATTTAAAGCAAGCAAGCACTTTACGGTTCCTCGTTGGTGTGTCCGCACTGCCAGCATCGCTGCTCTTGCATGTCAGTGGCATTATGCAGTAACATAAGGGTGACTTGAACAAAAGCTCTGCGATGTCACGACAGTCCACCTGATAAACCAAGGTGACTCCTGCGTGACCAACAGGTGTGGAGCGTGTAGAACGTGGAGACGCCGAACCCAGGGGCAAGTCACGTCCAGGATCACGCGAGATTTCCTCACATTACTCAGAACAACATGCATTTTAAGACTTAGGAATTGTTTATTTCTGGAATTCTCCACTTACTATTCTCAGACAACACTTGACCACAGGTAACTGAAACCTTGGAAAGTGCAACCATAGATAAGAGGAGGACTACTTACTGTATAGGCTCGTGGGAAATAAGGTCGGATCAGGTGTGCTGGTAAGTGTTGGTTCTTCAGGTGGAAAAAAACCCTGACGTTTCCTGATTTCCTGGGAAAATTACTCCCACCATCGCAGATTTTAATCTGCCAACTGAAAGGGGAGTTGGGAAGAGATGTGCATACTCTTCCCGTGAGCCAGCATGAACGGGCTCCAGCACCTGCTGTAAAGGAAATCTGTGGTTAAAAGTATATATTTTGATTCACATTTTCAGAGATGGAAACAGAGGCTTGGGCAAGATGGAATGGCTTGCCTAATTTTATACAGCTAGCCTGTGGGGGAGAGAAGAGGTTAAAAACACTCATATATGCAAAACACAATGTGACATATTTTATTTTTAATCTCAATTCAGGTATTGAAATTTTAAATCTCATATTCTTTGTGTAAATGTCTGTGATAATTTTTAGGCACTGCCAACGATTTCCACTCCACTCCCAGAGAGACATAATCAGAAGTGTCTGTTTTCAATATTTTTAACATCCAAAAGGACCTGAGTGATTTATAAAATATTATTTCCCAAACCAGGCTTTGCATTTAAGGCAAACAGAGTTCAAAATATTAACTTTGTCATAAAGTTGATATTAAGAAAATTGTGCTACAAGGAAGTAGTCTTTCTAATGCTGAATCCCAGGGTTAGACAGACTTACACATCTAGTCACAGGTCATGTTAGGCCAAGACAGGTCTTTCCTTGTTGAAATTTAGGGCATTGAAAGCTGAGAAGCATGTGTGCCCCCAAAAGCAGTTCACTCACATGTGGAAGAGAGAGAAGGGGAGGCTGCTGATGTCCAGTTCTTCCCAAACTCAGCAGATAGGTCACTCTAATTCCTCTTATGTGAGAATTAACCCCAATCCTTCTCAAACTTGTCCAAAAAATAGAAGAGGGAAAGTATACTCCATGAGACACAGTAACTCTGATACCAAAGCCAGACAAAGACATCACAAAAAAGAAAATGAGAGACCTGTATCTCATAAATATAGATGCAAATTCTTCAACAAAACACTAGCAACCAAATCCATCAGTATACAAGAAGGCTTATGCACTGTAAGATAGGATTAACCCCGAGAATGCAAGATTGGCTCCACATATGAAAATCGATTATTTAATATGCAAATCACTAGAATAAAGGGGAAAAATTCGCATGATCATCTCAACAATCACAGAAAAATGTAATTGACAAAATCGAACACACTTTCATAAGAACACTCAACAAACTAGAGAGAGGCCAACTGCAAAATGCAAATGGGGCTTCCTTCCCCTGCAAGGAAATATCAGACATGGAAAAAAGTCTCCTCCCTTAAAAAATTGTGTGAGTTTTGTCAATTAGTTTGATTCTTTGATACCTGCTTGAAAAAGGCCACTTGGACATGGAAATTATTATGGCCAGAAAAAAATAGAAGAAACATTTTCTTGAAGCAGACCTGGGTAGACTACACAGCATAATACCATTATATAAGTATTGGCTTTGAACTTTGAAATACTATTTATTAGCTATATGATTCTTGGGTATCTTAAGCTTTGTGAGATTCAGTTTCCTCATCTCATCTGTAGAATGATTATAGTAATTCTTATTTCCCAAGATTGTTATAGATTCTCTGTGCTCATTGCAACTTTATTCACAATAGACAAGACAAGAAACAACCTTCATATCAACTGATGGATTATATATATACACAAACACACATATTATTTATCCATAAAAATAAGGAAATCCTGTCATTCGTAACAACATGGGTGTGCCTTAAGAGCATTATGCTAAGTGAAACACATCAGCCAGAGAAAGACAAATACTGTATGATTTCGCTTATATGTGGAATCTAAAAATGAAAAAAATCTCATAGAAACAGAGTTGAATGATGGTTGTCATGGGCTGGGGAGTGAGAAAAATGAGATGTTGGTCAAAGGGTACAAACTTCCAGTTTTAAGATTAATAAGTTCTGGGGATGTAATGTATGATGTGGAGACTACAGTTAACAGTACTGTATTGTATACTTGAAAGTTGTCAAGAGAGTAAGTCTTAAATGTTCTCACCACCAACCCAACTAAAAAAAATGGTAATTGTCAGGTGAAGTATGTGTTAATTAACCATAATGATTTTTCTAATCATTTTGCAATATTTATGTATCTTAAACTTATACACATTATGTGTACACATTAAACTTACACAATATTATGTCAATTATATTGTAATAGAGCTGAAGAAAAAAAATAAGTGGAGTAGAATAGCCTTCAAAAGAGAAAGAAAAAGAACTAGACATCCTCTCTAGTTTATTCTATGATAACTCGTGCAATCCTGAGTAAGTCGTTAATCAGATTCTGGCTTTCACTTCCCTCATCCGTAAAATGAAACAGGTGAGTTATGTGATCTTTGGAATCTCTTCTAACTCTAAAATTCTGCAGCTCTAAAAACTGGGAAATGGCAGGAAATTGAGGTGGAGGAAAGTCAAGTAGAACCTTTTAAGTGTAGACCTTGCTTGACTATAAGCTGCAACGCCTTCCACTGAGGGTAACAAGGAAAGAACATTAATGTGATGACACACTCCTTTTTGGCTCAAAAAGGCTTCCAGATTGTTTCTAATTTTAAACCACTTTCTGGAGGCCGAAGAGGTGCCTATGGACAGCTTGACAATAAATCTTTCAGCACACATAACTCTTCTTGTCATCTCAGTGTGAGGAACGTGAGCACTTCAAGCTTCCTCCTCCAGAGTTGTCAATCTGGCTCCTGTCACCAGCATCTGATTCATTATAAAAATATTTAATTATTCCAAGATGAATTGGCACAATGTCCAAAGAGATGGAATAAGAGGCACAGGGGAGATAAAAAAGGCTCTTTGCAGGGGAGGCTTCTGCTTGGCTCAGAATCCAATAAACGTTTTTAGAGGGAAACCAAACTCAAAGGTTTCCTTCATCATCAATATCACTAGCATCGTTTTGGTAAAGTTCAGCAGTTGTTAATACCTCATTGATTCTTCTAGCCTCATAATTCTCTAAAATTGTCTTCTATGGGAATCTTTATTCTTCTTCAATAGCTCCAGATAATCAAAGTCACAATTAAGAAACTGGTCATTTTATAGAACTGTTTCACTTCCAAGATGTCAAACAGAGGAGGCTTTTTTTTTTCTAATTACAAGTTTAAAAGAACTTTGATGGTTTCCTACACCTATTGGATAATGTTCAAAGCCCTCCCTAGCAAAGATCAATTGTCATTTGACTTCAACCTATTTTCCTTGCATCAAGATGTTTTCATTACTGTGAACTAATCAAGACTCCTGGCTTTACGTTCATCTCGTTCTGAAAAAATTAAAAAAAAATATCCTTTAGAGTTTCTCAACTTCATGGCTAATGACTTTGGAGCCAAATAATTCTTTGTTGTGGGAGTTGTTTGTGCATATTATAAAGTTTTGCATCATCCCTACCAAACTCCAAGATGGGACAAACAAAAATGTCCCCAGAGTGGAGGTAAAAATACCTTTGATTAAGAGCCAATGGTCCACTTGAGAAACTTCTAGTTGAATCTTCAATGTCCAGTTCAAATGTCACATCTTCTGTGTAGCCTTTTCCAACTTCTCTAGGGAAACCAATTCATTTCCTCTCATGACTCTTTTATAACTATGATCGAGCAGGTTATGCTGTAATTGTTTCTGTAAATGCTTGTCTGTTCAACTAAAATGAGCTCCTATATAGTAAGGGCTCAGTCTTATTCATCACCATATTCTCATCTCCTAGCATAGTCCTAGAACTGGAACTATGGTTAGTGATCAAAATTGATTAATTTATCCAATATTTACATTAGACATATAAGGTAGAAAGAGCAAATATTACTTTTTAATTAGGCAAACGATATTTTTCAAATCCAATTGTAAGTGACAAGAATAAAATTTAAAACTGGCCTGGAGAACACAAGACCTGCAGAGGCTCATGTGTCGAAAAAAATAAAAATCCAGATTTCGGTTTCAGGCATAGCTAGATCCAGGTGACTAGACCCTGGTCAAGAAAAACAATACATTGTTACTACAGACTGAGTGTTCAGAAACTTGAGTACAGAAGGTAAAAAAGTTTCTGCGAACTAGCCCAAAACTCAAGCAAGGACTAAGGATGAGAGAAAATGACAATGTGGATTTCATTCAACTTTGCTTTACCCTCAGTTCTCCTAAACATCTGTAAGTAGGGAAAAGGATATATTTGAGATAAAGATTTAAGTCTAACTTTCATCTGTTACAGATCACATCCTGTGAAAAGTCTGATGTTTTCAGGTCAAAGGAATGTAGAACTGTGTGATTTTATAGTCCAAGCTGTATTGGTTCCCAAGAATAACTTAATTGAAGCAATAATTCTAGTATTTATTGATCCATATCACCCAGACTTAATGTTTGAATTCTGAGTCTTGAACTACTCGCTGCACCAGTGATGAGTCATTCTTCTCTGGTCTTTGAATAGTCGGCCTTTCAGGAATTTAAAAATATATATAAATTTGTAATTTATGTTCTCTTAGGGATTTTTCCTGAGGGAGTCTAGTCATAGACCACACAGCAGCATAGCTGGAACTTAGATCTCTTGACATAAGAGTGATGAGTTTTCTTTATCAATCTGATGTGAATTAAAAGTTGGTAAACTTCACAGGAAGAGAATACCATAGATGGGGCAGGTAGATGAATCGCCTGGGACACAGATCAGATGAGGGTTTTCCAGGGATCGACAAAAGGTTGAAATTTGGAGGAGCCATACAAGGCAGCTCTTTCTTGAAAGAAGACTTTTTAAAAAGCCATATGGTACAAATCTCTGAGCTGAGAAAACCATATAAATTAGAAATGCCCAGACTAGAAGTATGGCAATGTAGACTCTATCTACCTTGGTGGGACTTTAGTTAAGTCCCAGAATCACAGGAAATTAGAGCTAGAAGAGATTTTTAACCATAAGTTGCAAGCCTCTCTCTCATTTGTAATGGTTAGATATTGGTCTAGAGACACATGGTGTCTGGGTCTGTATCATGGCGGAGTCAGAATGAGAGGCAAGATGTGTCACCAGTTTACTTGCAAACCAGTATTTCCTTTGATGTTCATCATAGTCCTGCTATAAAGGTGATATTATCATTTTCTCCACTTTAAGAACAATACCATCTGTACCCAGAATGACTTAACCAACCTTCTTTAGTAAATATCAGAGTAGAAATTTTATCTCTGGAATGGGCCTCCATATTATAAGCTCAGGTATTTCTTTCAGTACAGTCTATAAAATAAGACCAAGGAGTCTACCTCTTCTAGAATTGGTAACAGCTCCTTCAGTCTAATGAACCCTTGCTCAGACCCCATCCCACATGCCATCCTGGGCTTATGTGAAAGCAGTTTCCTGGGAGAGTCAAGACACATGCACTCTGAAGAAGGAGCTTTTGGGGAAGGCAAGGAATGATCTGATAATAAGGGTACACTATGAATTCAAATGTGCTTAGCCTTTTAGTCACATCATCGCATGTAATTATCACAATCATCCGCTGATTAAATTTTGTGTTGCTTTACAATTGAAGAAACTGAGGTTCCGAGCGACAGCACACCCAGCTTAGGCTCACTCAGTCATCAAGTAGAAATTCAAATCTATTATTGATGTGGTGCCGAATCTGCCCTCTACCTATGCTCCCTCTGGGCAATTCTATTGAGTTAACCAAGTAGGAACAAAGGTAACCTGATCGATTTTCCTACTAAGACTAAGAGTAAATTCTCACAGTTCTCTAACCATCTGTTCACCTCTCATCCGCCTTTCAGCTTCAGCATCCTCAGTTTTCCACATGAAGCTGAAATCAAACTGAAGCCCAGTCATAGCACCACACTCGACCTTCCTTCTCTGGACTCAACATTTCTTCCTGCCTAACGGAAAGTGATTGCTGATCTCTGTACTAGACTCTGGACATGGCAGCGTGCCCTTTCTTCTTTTCTGGAAATACAAGCCTAGCGACGGCTCCTTTACTTTTTTGAGTTACGTTATTTTATAGTAGCTTTAGGGAAGGTATAGAGAATGTTTTTAAAGCTAAAAGTAAGAGTTGGTGATAGTTGAAATGGAAGTCATTCACATTGTGTTGAAAAACAAATGGTCTATGAATGAGCTACATATCTAGGTTCTAATCTAGGACTCATAACTGCCTTTTACTAGTTATGTGACGGTAAGCAAAATCTTCGACCACTCTGAACTTCTATTTCCTCATCTAGAAATAAAAAAGAGGATGATAGTAATGACTTTATCTTTGATATAATAATAATACACACCTAATGATACATTTGTCTTGAAGATTAAGTGATCTAAAATAGTTGTATCCTTAGTGCTGCCCCATAATATGATATATCACTACCAGCTGGAGGAGTTTACCATTTTGAAACTCAATTTTACTCCGCTGTAAAATAAGGGTAATATTCTCTTGTGGGACTACAGAGGTGATAAAATAAGATACATAGAAAAGCATCTTGTAAATGCTAGTGGGCGTTTAATGTATGCAAATTGGCCAATGTTAAGAAAAAGACAAATTTATACATTTATGCTTTCTGTGCCTCCTTTTCCCTAATCTGGAGCCTGTATCCAGCTCCTGGATAACCACATTCTTAGAATTATTTGCAGTAGAGAAGCACTCAAGCTAGGTTCCCATATGCATATGAAACTCAATCACAGAGCCGAGGAGATGAGTTTAAATGCCATGGTTCTCTAAGGAAATAATCAGAGACATGCACTTGTCTGATCATCACAGTGTTGTTTCAGTATTAAAATGTCATTAAAACCCACAATCTACCAGCAGAGAACTGTAAATTAAATTGTGAAATATCTACATAATTAAATCTTATACAGCCAATAAAAAAGCATCTTTTGTGGAATGTTTGACAAACTTCTCTGATCACAGGAGTCTCTGGGGTAATTTATAAAAGCATAGGCCTAATCCTAGACTTAATGAATCAAAATCTCCAGGAGAAGAGACTGAAAATATGTATTTTTTTATCAGGTGCCCCAGGTGATTTTTATAATCAGGCAAATTTATGATATTTTGTTATAGAAAATGTATTTTTTAATACTATGAGAAAAAATATCAGATGGCATGTATCATTTTTTAACATATTTACAAAATGTAATAATAAAAAAATAAAAGTTCTATCTCAGTGTTGAGATCATTTTTACACAGTTAAGAGCATTTAGTGTCGGAAGACCTGGTTAAAATCTCAGAACTGCTATTTCTAGCTGTGTATCACTGGGCAAGTACTGAAACCCGCTATGCGTTAGCCTCCATCTTTAAAATGGGGAAAATAAAAGTACATATTTTATGTGTCATTGTGAGGATAACATTACAATAAATATAGTTTACTGTTAATATCATTAGGACTACTTTCACTTCCAGCCACGAGGAAATAAGATAGTATGGAATTACTTTCTCATCACTACCCATTAGACAAACATAGAGAACAATAATTTTGGCAGCTGACAGCTGCCAAATTCATTCGGGCTATCGTCTTTAGTCTCCATCCTGGTGACAACCTTTTAAATTGTCTCCCTGCCTTCCTTTTTGATTGCTACTGTTGATTTTCTACAATGTGGCCAGAATCATGGTCCCAGTTTAAACTTGTCAGTGGCTCTCCATTGTAATAAACAAATCTGGCCCTTCCTAGAACTTCATTTCATTCTCCTGCTTCCCCACACACAATGTCAATCTCCCTCTCTAGCTGTGTGTCCCGAGAAGGTGGGTACATCTGTCTCTGTCTCTACTGTCTCTCTAGATTAACCTTAAAAGAATGACTAATCGGATGTTTGGGTGTCTTTCCTGCTTTCCCTTTTGAAGCTCCCTATCCCCTCCTGATCCTGTCACAGGACTTAATGATGGTCTCTGTGTTAATGGCTCCCAACATTGGACCTGTGTCCTGGAGGTATCACCAAATGCTGCCAGCACTGACATCCTTCCGGGTTTCAGTTTCCCCGGGTGAGATGTGGCTTCCTGACCCACAGCAAGGTAATGTCCTCATATATCTCTTGCCAGAATCACAGAGAAACATACCTTTGCTATCTCTTGCCTGCCCAAGGAGGCTTTATGTTCTGTCTTAGAAATCCAGCCTCTCCACATTTCTTTACAGCTCACTGGCCATGAAGTTATGATTGACATGCACCTAATGCAATGGCTGATGAAACCTACTATAGGTTTCAAACGACACTGAAACTCTGAAGGCTTGGCCTGAGAAATGCACGAACTCTTCTAGTTCCTTAGAGCTTCATCTTCTCAGGACAGAGGGAGAGAGTCAGTTATAACTGATTGTCCCATGGATGAGGGACTACCCAGGCAGGCACTGAGAGTAGAAACAGATATACCAAGCAAAGGGTTATAGTCCAAACCGTGGGGTGGCAACACCTCAGAGGCACGCAGCCCCCAAAATCACCCAGAAGTGTGACAGATCCCGACAGGCCCTGAGAAGCCAAAAGAGTCTCTGATAAGTTATGAGAAGCCACGACAGTCTGTGACTGGTCCTAAGGTGTTCTGGGAATCCCCTGAGAGATTGTTAGGCTCAAGAAAATTCCAAAAGTGACCGATCAAAAATCAAGACCAGAATTCATGAGTTACAGACACAGAGCTAGCTTGAGAGGGCCTTAGAGAGAGACAGGTGCAAGAGGTAATAAAAAGACCCAAGGTGCATTGACAGGTAATGACAGCCAAGATGAGCCTCAGATGGAGACGCTGTTTAAATATATCTTGGTGGCTCCACATTTCCCTTAAGATAAGACCCAACCACTTTCCCATGACCCCTAGAATCTGCTGTTTGCAACTTCAGCCTCTTCTCATTTATGCTCTCAGACTCTATGCAGAGAGTTCCTCACACTCTGTTAGCTAAAGGCCTCAGAGCATTCTGTTCCCTAACCCTCTCATCCTTCAGCTGGACCATTCTCACTCATCTGTTAGGGCTGTTTATTCACTTTCATCTGAAAGTGTCACCTGACCCCTCCAGAAGCCTTGCTCCACCTACATGTTCCATCACCACACTGTGGTAGATGGAATAAGAGATGGTGACAAGCTCTACGAAATGGTGCCACCACCCAAGAGGACATGAAAAGTAGTTACCTCCCTGGGGGAACTGATAAGTAGAGGTGGCGGTTGGCAGGAGGTCGGGAGCAGTGGTAGAGAGGATGTAGCAGGAATAGTGTGAGGTAGGAAGAACCTTTGAGAAGAAGTCAGAAGCAGAAATACAAGGAGAAGGACACTAGCCAGAGAAGATGCCTGGAGAAAAGCATGCAGAGGTACGTCAAAGCCACATACCAAGGAGAGTGGAACACGGCATGTCTGACATTAACGAAGAAGGTAGGTACTTCTGGGAGTGTGTGTGAGTCTGTGTGTGTCTGTGAGTGTGTGTGTCTATGTGTGTGTCTGTATGCATGAGTGTCTATGTGTATGTGTCTGAGTCTGTGCATGAGTGTGTCAGTCTGTGTCTGTGTGTATACGTGTGCTGGTGTGTGTGTGTGTCTATATGTGTGTCTGTGTATGTCTGTATCTGTGTGTATGTGCATGTGTATGTCTGTGTGTGTAAGGGGTGACAAAGGATCTGCAGACTTATAGGGAAAGCACCTATGTCGTTCCTTCAGAATCCCCTGTCTTCAGCCTCGTCGAGGCCCATGTCCACATTCTGCTGTGGGCTTTTGTGGACCTTAGGATATTGATGCCATAGCTCCACGTTTGCATGGTCCTTACAGCTTGCAATCCCAGAGAGGAGAAAACATCTTTGTAGACAATTTGGAAAAGCCCTGGCAGTGCTCTCAATAGCTGGGCTTGGGTCATGTACTTAACTTTGAACCAATCCCAGTGGCCAGGACGAGAGCAGTGAGGGCATCTGTTATCGGACTGGCCTGGACCACAGCAGCCTCTTCTACTCTAGGCTTTGATAGGGAAAGGTGTTTGGCCCCATGTCCAAGTAACACATTCAACATTATACAATAAGCCTGTTCACAGTCTCTGTACCACTATTTTGTTGAGTCTTTTGTATGCACCCAGGCTCATAAAGGTACATGAGAGAATTTAGAACTTTAAAATGAAGTCAGAAGGAGCCTTGGGCAGCTCTAAGCAAGACCCAGGTAAGCATAAACCAGCAGCAAACGCATTCTTTGTGCCCTCTCTCACACAAGTCAACAGTCACTTTTGGTCTGTCCATCCCTTCAGGGTCTGAAGGAGTTTGCTATTTATTAACTTTTTATGTCCCATTATTTTCCTCTCATTTAGAGCCAGCAAAATTACAAGCAGGTAGCCAAGTGCCAGAACAGCCTTAGGGAGACTTACTGATTGAAGGACATTTTCAGGTATCACAGCTGGACTTGGCCACATAATGTTGTGTGACCTTGGGCCAGTCACTTAATCTCTCTGGGTTTCTTTGCTCTCTGCTTTTGAAGAAGAACTAATCCACTTTTGCCTTCAGCCCTGCATGTAGAGTCTGGACTAGAGAAAGCTTAGGTGGCAGGAAGTCTGGTTGCATGCCAGATGGGTAATTTGCGTGCTCTTAAATGACTGTTTTTTTTTCCATCCACACTCACCTGGTGCCCCAATTCTCCACTGCTTTTGCTGTCCTTGGGTAATGAGCTGTTGCTCTTGGTTTATGAAATATTCAGTGAAATAAATTCTCTCTGGGTTTATATGTGGGTGGGTTAAGGAGGAAAAGGTGAAAACAGAAAAAAAGGGAAATGGAATAAAGTCTTTGGAAAATAGAAAAGCTTCATTTCTGGCTGCAGGTTTGATCGCCAGCACCAAAAAGAGAGTTTATTTATTTATGTCCAGAACTGCTTAGAAGGTTTCACTATGATTAGATTGAGTTATCTGCTCTATTCATTCTCTGCCTAAGGAGCCGAATTAACAGAGATATGGCCAACATCAAGGAGTTTTAAGAACCTTTCTGGATGTTCTATAACTTGAATAATTTATCCCTAGATTACTGTAAACAATTTGGTTTAAAATTTAAAAAGTCAGTTGCTGCCACCTAAGAAGTAATTATTAACTAATTTACTGAACAGACATTTCCTGAGCAGCCAGGTGAGGTCATTTACTCATTTAACAAATGCACACATACTGAGAGCCTCCCATGTGTACTCTTCCATGCCTTTGGGAACACCAGGAAGACCAAGACACAGACAGTATTGTCCCTCACGGGACCTCAATTCTAGTGGAAGGAGATAAGCACACACGTTGAACAGATACACATAGAGGATAATTTCAGAGACTGGTACATGATCTGCAGAAAATAAAACCGGTGAAAAGTGACTGGCGCTGGACCTGGTGTAGACATGGTGATCGGCTGATACCTTGTCAAGAAGACAGTGTTGGAAATGAGAGCTGAAAGCGAAGGCACATGGAGCTCCGAATGAAGAGCTGGGTAAGTGGAACCTAAAGCTAGTAAGTAATCTCAGTTTCCAGCCTATCTGTCATTTTTTAAAAAACTATTCTCTCCTGGCATGTCCATCTCTCTAGAGCCTCGATGAATTTGATTTTTATTAACTTTTTGTTTCATATTTAGCCTTTCATTCAGAGCTGGATCGGTTTGGGGCACAGCTTCCCAGTGAAGGAGAGCAGCAAGCAGAAAGGCCTGAGATGAGAAAAAAACTTCGAGGAATAAAAGAAAGCTCAGTGTGAGAAGGTAAGGGTGAGAACAGATGAGGCTGAAGACCAAAAAGGGGCCAGATTGGCAGGACCTAGTACCTGATGTTGTGGTGGGGCATTTCGATCTCATTGGTAAATTTGGAATGTTTGACATAGAAGAGTAGTGTAATCTGATTTATAAGCAGATTTGGCCGCTATAAGGACACTGACTGCAGGATAAGGAGGATGGAAGTGTCTCATCTTACGAAGCTCATGGTCTCGTAAGAGAGAGTGAGATAAACATTTAAAGAAATAATTATGTGACATGGGATGTCACTATGGGATGATTCAAAATATATTGAAATAATTTTCCAAAGCATAGTAAAAACTGAGGTGCACAATCCGATCTAATCTATTTACCAATAATTGTACCCTATAAGGAGTCAAAACTTTAGTGGAATACCTGGGTAGAACACATACAAAGTGATGAGAGTACTGCAGAGGTAGGAGTGATCGATTCTGTCTGGGGGAATGAACAGTAGAGTCCTGATAGAGATGGCATTCCTGCTTCATTTTAAATAATAAATGTGAATCTTCCAATTTTATAGAAAAGGGTGAAACTTTTAGGCAGAGAAGACAATATTAACAAAGACCCAGAGCCATAAAATATCAGGGTATTAAGGGGAAAATGGTGAGAAGGCTCCTTCTACAATATTAAGTGAGTGCAGAATGGCTGGAGGTGAGTCTGGAAGGCTAAGCAGAGGTGACTTTGTAGCAGGCTTCCTTGTCATTCTAAGGATTCTGGACCTTATCTGAAGGCACCAGAGAGTCACTGAAGCTTTTTTAAACTGAGGAGTGGCAAGGTTCTGCTTTGTGTTTGTGAAGAACTGCTCTGATGGCTGTGTGGATGCTAGATTCAGTGAGATCATAGAAGGGAAGTGGAGCCTAGTTTATAAGATTACAGATATAAGGAAACCATGAACTGAGACATAGCAATGCAAACTAGAGGAAGAGACAGAATACAGAAAATGTAATCTGGTGCAAATACTATACTTAATAATCAATGACATATGTATTTTCCAGTGAGTAAGATATGATGGCAAATGCGAATATTTCTCATGTGATAGATAAATCATAGCCTCAGACCAAGACCATATTTGAATATCAAAGTGCCCTGCCAGTTTTTGGTAATAATATGTCTTTTTAAAAACCAAAGTCTGCATTTCCACTTATTAGATGATCACTGAGGTCAGTGTTCTATACAGGAACATCGCACATTCGTATATTCTTTTGTGGTTTGTAAAATACTTTCATGACCATATTCTCAACGACCACAAGAATCTGGAGACATAAGGAGAGGGAGGACCACCATGCTCACCTCATAACCAGTGATGCCAAAGCTCAAAGAGAATAAGAGATTTGAATAAAACTATATAATTACTTTGCAGTGGAGCATTCAAATTCAGCATTCTAGTCAAAACCTCCAGATCCTCCACTACGTTGAGCAGCCTTTAAAGTTAAAGAAGGAAGTAGACTTGTTCCCTGAGGGCAGTAGAGGCATGCATTTGGTAATTCCTCCTTTCTCACACCTGGCACACGTCACAAACCCAACTCAACACTCTTTCCTCCTACACTTGGATTTGACCTAAGTCCTTCTAAACATGCTACTCCAGGCGGCCACTCAATATTAATTGAGATTAGTTTTAAGATAAAATTTATTTCCCATCCTGGAGTTTTTTATCTCTAAGGTACATTCCAACTTTAAGTTCTGTGATTTTCTTTTTAATGAGCAGAGCGTCAGGTAGAGGGAATGAAGGAGGTGTTTTCGGCATTGACCACCACTTGGGAAAATACATCCAGGCATAGGGAGGGTCGAATGTGCTAAACTGGAAACTTCCTAATGCAACCCATGTATGTATTGACGGACTAATTTTTTTCTTTTAAATCTCAAGGTAAAAAAAGAAAGAAAAGAAAGAAAGAAAGAAAGAAAGAAAGAAAGAAAGAAAGAAAGAAAGAAAGAAAGAAAGAAAGAAAGAAAGAAAGAAACAATGCTCATTCTTAGGAAGCTTGCAGCCAAAAGAGAGAGGAGAGAAATGTTTTGGATACCAGAAAATCTGAGTTCTAGTTCTGATCCTAACTGCAAATTGAGAAGACATGCTCCTAAAATATCAGATTCGAAAGTTAAAAATATGTAGCATCTCCCTAAGTGACTGTCAATAGATGGATGGATAACGATGAAGTACATATATACAATGGGACATTACTCGGCCATAAAATAGAATGAAATCTCGCCATTTGCAACGACGTGAATGGACCCAGAGGGTACTGTGCTAAGTGTCAGACAAAGACAAATACGTCAGACAAAGACAAATACCATATGATTTCATTTCTATGTAGAACCTGAAAGACAAAATAAATGAACAAATAAAACAGAAACAAAGTCATAAAAACAGTGAACATTTTTCTGATTATCAGATGGGAGGGGGGTTGGAAGGGTGGGTGAAAAGCGGGGAGGGATTAAGGTATGAAAATTGCTAATTATTGAAAACAGTCATGGGAATGTAAGAAACAGCACAGGGAATATAGTCAATAATATTTTAATAACTATGGATGGCTTCAGAAGAGAGTATTGGACTTATTGGGGTGATCGTTTTATAAGTTACATAAATGTCTAATCGCTCTGCTGTATACCTGAAACTAATATAACATTTTATGTCAACAGTAATTGAAAGTAAAAAATTTGAAAAATAGGTTGCATCTTAAGTGCTATCCCTGCTTAAAGTGGAGCAGTGTGTTGAGGAAATGGTGCAAGACACAGATGGCTTGATGGATTTGCAAGGTCTGCCGTAGATGGGAGCTAAGATCATGGCACACCAGTGCTGCTATATGTCTGCCACCCCCAGACAAGTCCATCTTCAAGGTCTCTATGAACTTCATACCCGTATGGTTCTACCACACCTCTGTGCTATAGCTTAACACAAAAGACAGCAGAGCAATGAAAGCAGGTAATGTATTTCATTTCAATAGAAAGAGAAGCACACACAATACTGGCAAGAAGAAAGAAAAGGTCCTGGCTTCTTTGTTTTATTTTGAGATGTATTTTGAAAAATTCTCGGTCTCGGTATCCTCAGTTCCTGGCCGTCAGCCACGGTAAAATTAGTTCCTCCTGGTCCATTACAAATTAAATAATTATAACCCTATTCATCAGGAAAATATACGCAGAAGGGATGCATAAGCCAGCAATTACTATTGAGGCTTTGAGCTCTTAATTGACTAACTCCGAGGGCTTCCTGGTGACTATTCCACTTGGGACCACGAATACCCAAGCGTCTGGCTCTGTGCTTCCAAGGCAATGATTCTTCAAGTGGCTGCGTTGGGAGTATGTGTCTGCTTACCCTCACTCCTGGTTTATTCTAGAATGTCTGACATTTGTGGTAAAAAGGATGCCAATAGGCCACTGTGCTAAGCGACTTAGGAAGCACATATGATGTACCTGGGTGACTGCTGGGCATCGGAAGAGGTCTCCCTGAACACAGCACGTACTTTCCCATGTTCTGTGCATCTGTGATGATACGAGTTTTGGCTGGACTATGCCTTAACGAGCTACAGACTAGAATGTGACTGAGCACAGAACTCTGTGGGGTTTCTGGTCCCAGGAACAGGGTGATTCTGTGGGGTTTCTGGTCCCAGTAGCAGGGCGATACCCATTCAGATTACAGCTTGAGACTTCTGAAGTGAGGTTGAGAGTCTGTGGCTAAAGTCACCTCAGCTTGTACACTGTGCATGTCTGCCTTGTAATGCTTTTCCTGTGCTGTCCCTGTTGCATCTCAAATGTCATCCTCCCCTTTTATCTAGAGTCAGATTCTTTTATCTGGTAATGCGACTTGCCCTCTAAGAAGCTTTGTCTGAAAAGTCCGCCAATGGCTTACATTTAATGTCATCAGCTGTTGATTTTTTTTTTTTTTTTTTTTTTTTTTTTTTTTTTTTTTTTTTGCTGCATGCTTGTGTTCGGGGGATATAGAAAATCTAAATGCGAATTGTGAATGGAGTTGTGTGATGTTGGTTGTGCATATCTACCCTGTGTGGCCATGTTGCTTTTCTTATTGCAATGTGGTCTGTATCCATTTAGTATGTTCTTCCAGATATTTTTAGAGTATCTAATCTGTGTAACCAAACCCTGTTAAATGGGGAAAGATTAAAACCCGATGCATTTGTCTCTCTTTGTACATTTAAAGTTCCAGTAGTTATGTCTTAAGTTTGCTTAAAATGACTGGTCATCTGTCTGAATAAGACCTTATTCATTTGTTTGAGTTAATTCTCTCTATGCAGCTGGGAAAACTAAGGCTGAGAGAAAAAGTGATGTACCCAATGACACATAGCTCATACAGGCAAAAAAACTAGTTCTGATTCCCATGCCAGGATTTCGTGGCTATATCCTCCACAATACCAGCACTGTGCTAGAAAGAGTAAAGATGGGGTCGGCAAGTAAATAAATGTAGGCTAACTAAAGAATCATTTATTTGCAGCATGTTCTGCTTCCTTCAACATGCAATTTAAAGACTTACTACTATTTGCAAAGTGTGAAAAAAGAAAATACGGTCACTGCCATCTGCCAGTTCACTGCCTGATAGGGAAGAGATACACACACATTTAATTTCCAGATAGTTTAGAATTAGGGTTAAATGCTGCAATCACAGTAAGTGAAACGATACCTGTGCCTGACAGTCAGAGAGGTTAATTGTGCTTGGACATTCGAGCAAGGTTCTTTTGTGTGTGTTATGGGCCCTGGAGTTGGCTCTGACTCTTGGCGACCCTATGAATGAGTGACGTTCACAATGTCCTGCCCTCAACAGCCCTGCTAGGCTCCTGCAGACTCAGGCCTATTGCTTCTTTTATGAAGCCAATCCATCTCATGTTTGAGCTGTCTTCCCACTGTCTTCTATTTTACCTGGCATTATCATCTTTTCCAAAGAGTTTTGCCTTTTCATGATGTGCTAAAAGTAGAAAAGTTTTCAGTTTTGTCATTTTTTTTGCCTCCAGCAAAGTTTCAGGCTAATTTGCTTGAGGAACCAGTTGTTCATCTCTCTGAAGGTCCAGGGTCTCCGTGGAGCTCTCCTCCAATACCATACTTCAAATGAAACAGTTTTTTTTTTCCCTATTAGCTTTATTCACTGTTTGACCTTCATATCTGTATGTAGTAATTGGGAAGACGAGGGTATGCATGTCTCTGATGACAAACTTTTGCTCTTAATGATCTTCCCTAATTCTTCCATTGCTGCCCTTCTGAGACTTCTCTCGATTTCTTGGCCTCACTCTCCATTATAATTGATGACTGAACCAATGTAAGCAAATTCTTTAACAACTTTCAGATCTTCATTTTCTGTGTGACAGTATAGTACTTAGAGGAGATTGGAGGGAGAGGCATTCCATGAAAAGGACTAGTAGATGGAAAATTGTACAAAAAGGATGCAAATATCTTTTGCAGAATATTCCAGCACTCTTTATAGGACTAATAAGGTACTCCACTTATAATCTGTGAGAGGTCAGCCCTGGTCTTCCTCCACATGGTGGACTCTAAGCTGTCGCTAGTTTTTGCAGTTTAAGTGTTTGCAGTGCTCACTTGAGCCACACGATGGCAGTGCAAGGCCACAAAAGGGTTGAGCAACCTCTAGTATTTTCAAAGAATATGCATGAAAAAAATGCCAGGAAAGAAAGGTGCCTCAAACCAGAGGCCAGAGCTACCGGGATGATCTTCTAAGGAGAGGACAGTAGTCTTAAAAGCTGGGAAGGGATACTGTCATCCCAAATCTCAGGTCTGCTTGGAATCTCTCGAAATAATTTAGATGCTTTTTTCGAAGTATGGCCCATGAAGAAAGAAGCCCTTTTGAGTTATACCTATTTTAAAAAATAAGAGGAGGTATAATACCCCACTCCCACTGTTCCTAAATGTTTTCCTCCTCTGTGGAGATTGTGCCTGTGATGGCTGAAGGCCAGTGGCTCGTTGCCATATTGGATGAAGAAGATGAGAAGTGATGGCAAAAACTAAGAGTTTATATCCCACCTATAGCATTTGATTTTTAACTTTTTCTATACACCTGAAAATTATATAATTGTATTAGCCAATGTTATCCAAATAAACTTGAATGAATGAATGAAAGAATGAATGAATAAGAGTTGCCAGAGCTAAGAGAGCATACAGTGAGCTCAACAGGGTCCCCTTTCCCAAACCCTTCTGTCTGGGCTTGCCTTGCCCAGGTCACTTCCTCGGTGTTTTTGCTTGTCTTTACTATCTAAGAAACTGTGTGTGTACAATTGTGTGTGTGAGATTGTGAGTGTGTGACTATAGTGTGATTCTGCATATAACTGTATGTGAGACTGTGTGTGTCTATGACTGTGTCAGACTGTGAGTGAGCATTGTGTGACAGTATGCTAGTGTGTGTGTGTGTGTGTGTGTGTGTGTGTGTGTGTGTAATGAAGGCGATAATACAAAAGGTGGTGATGCCAGCATGAGCCATAGTTCAGGTCCTTTTTGTCTGAGTGAGGAAAGGGACAGAGAAAGAGGGAGGGAGGGAAAGAGAGAATTTCCAGAAGATTGCTAGGTTTAGAAAAATGATTTTATTGAAACCTTTGGCAAAGAGTGAGTTTCAAATTAGATTTTTTAAAAATCCTGTTGTTCTCTGACTCCTTAATTTTCACCTCCCCATTCTCTCTGTGTGTCTGTCTTGCTCTTTCTCAGTCTTAATAACCACCTCTCTCCCCCTGTCTCTGTCTCTTTCTCTCTGCCTCTATCTCTCTCTTTCTCAAGTTCCATTACCCTTAATACCACCCTTTTTCTTTTTCTCTTTTTTTTCAAATAGAAACTTGGTGGGGGTGGGTAGGGGGAGAGACATTAGAGTCAGAATCTACAAAAGAGAGGAGAAAGCAAGAATGCAGAAAGAATGCTTGCTGATGTGCAAGTGGTCTTGGGGTGGGAGGGGGAAGCAATGTTGGAAAAGAGGAGTGAAGAATTCATCAGCCCAAATCAAGAAGTCTGCTGTCTAGAAGAAAGGCTGCTTTATAGCTGTCGAAGAGAAATATAAGAACGATGTCCAGCAGATGAGTATTGGGGGAGCTGATAAGAGGAAGGTGCCTGTGCACGTGTGGAAATTGCAGCTATTCCTTTTGTATTTTAAAAAAGCAGAACCTCTCATTTTTCAAGTTACAATCAATTTCTAAAAATTGTTTATTTCTAAACATTACCAGTCAAATCTCCCATTCATTTCTAATTTTAGAGTCTGAGCGAAATTGATTTGTGTTTTTAATTTTAAAGGAAAATATATTTCTCTGGCTGGGAAATTCCAGGTAAGATTCATCAGCTGGCTGCCACAGAGCTCCTTCTTACAACTCAGGACTAGTAGTTTTGTACCAGGAATTGTTTGGGGAAGGCCTCCACCTTTGGAGTTAGGAGGTCATAGCAAGGTAGTTAGGGGCGCAAACAATCCTTCAAAAACCAGGGGTCGACTTCAGAAAGCATTGCATGAAGCTCGCAGAGAGGGTGTGAAGCTGGCGATGAAACTTTTCACAGAGTGAAGCAGCAAAGCTCAGAAGTTCAAATGACCTGTTGGTCTTCTATTTTCTAATCTGGTTTCCTTTGGCTACCTGACCTTGGGGACCTGGCCATTCTAATCCCCACAGCCCAGCCTATCACAAAAGAGGAATTCAGCTCCTGTGGCCTCAGGCAAGGTGTCCCTGCCCCAGCTGTTTCTAAGGACCTTCAGGAGCACTTGTGGAATTGTAAGAGTCCAGGGTGCCTCTCGGAGGGATTTTGACTCAGGAAGCGTGGATGAGGCTGGGAATCTGTGTGTTCAGTAATCAATCATCCCAGGTGATTGTGACTATCAAGGCTGGGAAGGCATAAGGTGCTTTACTCATGAGTTGGTGGATTTTATAACAGGTCTGCGTCCCTCTCCCTGTCACACCACGTGTGTGTTGTGAGTGCTCACAGCCCTAGATCTTGGGACATGCAGCTTTTGATGGCCTTACATGCCCTCCAGTTGCTGGCTTCTCCGCATGCATTTCAGGGCTCCTCATGCCCCCTCCCCCAACCGCCCACTGCCAGCACTGAATTAACAGTGCACAGAAACACACAGAAGGTTTGCATGTTTTGTCTGTTTGGACAGGAAGGGGGTTCCCTGGGTGTTTGGAGATAATTTCTTGATTAAATTATATATATTTTTTTCTTTTTGTGTTTGAAAAAAACAAATTGGCTTTTTTACAGTTTCCTCCTCATCCCCTCCTTACTTCCTGCTGTGGAAAAAAAAATCTACTTTTTTAAAAAAGTCCCCAACACACACATAATCATTCTGGTTATAAACCAACATTTCTAACCCAAATATTGCACAGAAGGAAGAAATGAGAGGGGAAATCCTTTGTTTAAACCACAGAATATTTCCATAGACTTCCACTGTTTAGGAGTGACATCTCAAATGTTAAAATGAGCACATCTACTTGGCTGAAAAATTGGGAGTGTTGGTTTTGGTTCACCATTTCTATGCTCTTATTTGAATCCCGTACTATGTGTACTTCCCCCCGCTCCCCTCTTCTGTATACTTTTTAAAAGAAAGTAAACAGAACTGATGTAGATTCAGCCTTTGTCTAATCTAGCAGAGAAAAGGGAAGAGGGCCATAATTTTCACACAAGGGAGAATAAGAACAGTGTCTTAGGAGAAGTAAACATAAAGTGTTACAGGAGCTCCATGGGCAGGAGAAGATTCCAGGGTACAATCACAGAAGCCATCGAGTATAGAAGGTAAGGGCATAAGATGCTGAGGTCAAACCCCAGGTCCATCTCATATTTGCTATTAGATATGGGGCAAGTTCATCAACCTCTCTGTGCTTCAGTGGCCTCATCCATTAAATGAGGATAACAGCCATACTCACTTAGGGTTAGTATGGCAAGTCAGTGAGTCGATGCAAATAAAGCAACTAATAGTGTCTAGTATGTAGCATAGACTAAAAAAAAAAAAAAAAAAAGGTTAACTGTTCTTGAGCTGGGCTGTAAAGAATAGGTGCAGTTTGGGCATTCATAGATGGAGGAGGGCAAGGAGGTCATTCAAGATGAAGACAGTAACAGAAGAGCCAAAAGCTGGGGGAATTGCCTGGCATGGGATTAAGGGAAGTATCTTTTCGCTGAAAATCAGGGTTAGTGACTAATAAAGACTGGGTAGAAGGATGTGCTGAGATCATACAGCCTTTTTTCAGACAGATGGCTTGCTTACTTCACAGATGACACTAATCTAGTAAAATGTCAATTGTATAGCTCTGGTGGGGTGTAATTGGTGTAATTTCAACTTTTGGGAAATTTTTCAACATCTTAGTTATGCTAAGATAGTGGTCACTTATATTGTTCTCCTTCACTTTGCTAAATATTTTATTTCAACAGCTATTCCTGGTAAAATGTCCTCCAGCTTGACAACAAAAATAGTCCACAGTGACAAGGCATTGTTACTTTTACTCCAACAGCTTAGAGACAGCCCTTTACGAGATCATACAAGATTTAAATTTGGTAAGACATTTGCCTTGCTTGAAGGCCACCTAATTCTTTATTTCCCTCCTCATTTAGTTAAAAAGAAATAATCTCTTCACAGTGTCTTTTTTCCAAATCAAGCACAGTACATTTCATGCAAATGGGCAAGAATCTCAGCCTAGGGAGGTAGGATTTTCCAAGGATCCCTTCCTTAGTCCAGTCGGGCTTTGTAAAGTTCAGGAATTTCTTTTTTGTTCTTTCTTTTTCTTTTTCTTTTTTCTTTTTTTTAAGAGTCAAGGCATGGAAGTTTGAGAAGAGAGTGAACAGCTGAGAACCATAGAGAAGAGAGAAGCCATACCTGGCGGGATAGAGCAAGCTGGACAAAAACAAACCAGGTAAACAAATATTTCTGATCAAGATGTTTAGGGTAGATTTCTATGGCATGAGAAATATTAACATTTTACTCTGTCTTCACCAGTAAAGTCTTAAAAAAAAAAAATCAAGTAATACTGGTGTGACTGAATATCTGGAGGAAAGACAGCAGAGCCTAAAAGCTGGTCCTGCATGGGCAGGAGTAGTTTATATCTAGTGTCAAAATCAGTGGTTTCTTCTATAAAAACAACCCGATGAGTAGGTGTAGGTTCTTCCCTGAAAGAGATGAGGAAATTGGGGATTAGAGTGTTAAAGTGACTTGCTGTAAATGAGTCAAGGCTCCATGTCTGGACTGTGGGATGCTGAAATCTGTGCCCTAGAAATCTGCATAACCCTTATCACCTGTTACAGGGGCCCTGCCTCATCCAACTTTGTATTCTCTAAGCTGAGTACAAAGCCTGGCACAGAGTAGACTGTCAGTGCTTATTCGCCGAGTGAAAGTTTCCCCCTTGTCTCCTGCACACAGCATAAAGGCGAATTGGTTTACTGAGAAGGCAACTTAATCAGCACTCCTTCTGATTGGTGGACTGATGAGGGGCAGGGGCGATGGGCATTGAGCTTGAGAGGGAGCATGATTCTAAGTAAAACCTCATGAGTAAGTGGTACCTATCCAAGGTATTGGAGTGGAAGTGGGCCATGGTAATGGGGTCCAACCACCTGCTTTAAAGCTGTTTATGAGCCACAGTGTACATATGGAGTAAGTTACTAGACTGTTTAATATATTGGCCCACAGCAGAGTAAGTCATGGCTGCACCCGCCACATAACAGGCTGCCCTCGCAAGCTGTGCACCTAATTAGACTCTGATAATCTGTATAAATTACTATTTGCTAGTCATAAATATCACACACTGAGCCTTAAATAATACATTAAACTTAATTGAATAAATGCATATATTATGGCCTTCTAATGCCTATTTGCCATAATGAGTTATCTTTCATGCACAAACAAATAGCAATTCTGATTAACCAGGTGAGGTAATGGTGCTTTTGAAACTCCAGGTTTCCTGAGAAAGGTCTCACTGTTGGTCAGATGGGAGAAGAAAAAAATATTTCCTTCAGTAATTGGATAAATTACCTATCTTTGGGGATTTCCTTATCTTTGAATCCCCGGGTTTTTGCAGTAATATTAAAATGTGTATTTGAGCTTCACATCTGCTTTTTATTAACTCTGTGATGTTGGACAAGATACTTGAATTTATTCACAGTTATGCATAGCTGTCCCTATCTGTTCAGAGGGCAATAATGGCACTCCTCTCACCAGTTTGGAAGAATTGGATGTGTTACATGTAGAGCATCTTACCATTGGCAAACTCATGGAAGGTGCTGGTAAATGGAAGCTATTATCATTATGAAACATTATATAACAAACTTGCCATCTATTATCTCATTCAATCATGACAAGAAATATGTGAAGAAGGCAGAGAAGATATTACTATGTCTGATTTTAAAAAGGGAAAGAAACCTCCTGAGAGATTAAATGACTTATTTATTCATCCACTCAACAAATATTTATCGATCACACAAAGAATGCCAAGAGTTGGAGATCCAAAGATTAAAAAACCTGGCCCCATCTTGCAGTGTTGTGGAGGAGAAAGAGAAAATATTAAGAAATTACCAAGAATTGTAATATTGCCATAACGAGAGGATACACAAAATAAAATGGCAAAATTCAGGAAATAACACCCGAGTCATTCTCTGAAAGCCAAGGAAGTTCTCAAAAGATGATTGTAGTTCAGTGGAGACGTGAAAGTATAACAGTTTGATGGTTGCTTGGGCATGGGGAATGCTTTAAACTAAGAGGCAATAGCCATATCAGAGGGCTGGAGGTAAGGAGTCAAGTCAAGCCTGAGTTAATTACAAAAAATATCTGATGCATCTAGAATAGTGTTTCTCACTACGGTTGGCATTTGGGTTTGTTGCAGGAACTACCCTCTGAGGACTGTCCTCTGTATTGTAGGATGTTTAGGCACACCCTTGACCTCTATTCATTAGATTCCAGTATAATTTCCCCTCTCCTCCACCAGTTGTGACAATCAAAAGTGATTCCACACATTGCCAAATGTCCCTGGGGAGCAAAAATCACTTACAGCTGAGAACCACTGATCTAGAATGAAGCTTTCAAGGAGAGGAGTCATGAAAAACTAGGCTAAAGTGACAGCTGGGTCATGGCAAGTTTCTGCCATACTAAAGTATTTTTATTTCAGGTGTTTGGAAACAATCTTGTTATAAGTACATGGGAGGATCCTCTTATCAAAATTTGCACACAATGCACATTTTCCCACTTTACCAGCCTGTGAATTTATTAAGAGCAATAATTCAAGTTGCACTAGATACTGCCTCCACCTGCTGACACAGAATCTCTGCAAATTTTTCCCCTCCTGCAAAACCATCTCTTCTCCTCTCCACTGTTAGTTTTGTTTGTTTGTTTGTTTTATTTGAGTTCCTGGAACTTTCTCACATATGCTCATGGACACATTTTCTGCATCGTCTACTATGCTGTTAGGAACTATTGCTGTGCTGGGCAGCAGAATTACACACAAATGGCCAAATAGATGTTGCTGGAATAACACAAAATCATGACCTTCATGGTCCAGTTTTAGAGCACCAAAGTGGACAACATGGTCCAGGTCCCCAAACATATTTAATCTTTTTTACTTGCATTCTCAAATGCTATACATAGACTACATCCACACTTGTTAAAATTTCATTCTAGCCACATCTCTTAACATCTTAGAAGTTTTCTGGCACCATTCCCTTAAAACAAATCATGTGCATGTACACTCAAACACAAACAAAGCACAAAAATAAGAACAAACAAACAAACAAACAACAAAAACAACTTCTCCATCTCCACCTTGCTTTGTGCTTTAAGAGAAAAGTTCTCCTCCAGCACAGTTCATTCACCCATTGTCCTTCCTCTCTGCTTTTCTCTGATATCTGTGGTTCTCTCTCTCTTTTCTGTATCATAAAAACCTAGAGAACCAACAAAGCAATTGCAAAATAGTCTTTTGAGGGCAAAAGAGAAAGCAGTGAAAAAGCCTGAACCCCTTTAGTGGGTAGCAAGAAAGGCAAAGCTAAGAAGTTTGTCCTATCCAGCAGATGTAGTTGTCTACACAGCTAACACTGTCACAGATGCAGTAATACTGCCCCGGCGGCCATAACTCTCTATCACCCCACTGTGTCCTCTCTTTTCTATGCAGCAAGGCTTTCCTGGAAAGGCATTTCTGTTCCTAGTCAGGTGTCATCATCCTCATGACACTTGAGCCATCACAGAGCAAACGATTCTTGGCAGCTTGAAGTGAGTTGAAGGGGATATTTAATTCCTCTCTCCCCTTCATGTTATATTCTCTTAGAGAGGTCCTACAGCAGTGTAGACTGTTCTGCCATGACTGAAAGGATTAGCTGAATTAGAACCTGTGTTGTTCACTTATAGCGCTCATACGTTTCTAGCTGACGGGTTTAGAGACAGATTTGAGAAACAACCATAGTAGTATAACTAAAGTCATTATTACCTCTGATGCTTAGATTTTTTTCCTTGGATCAACTGACTGAGCTGTCCTTATCTTCCTTTAGGACACATGCACAGACCACTGTCTGTCTCCTCTCCGCCAACCCATCCCATCCTATGGTGCTTCTTACTGCTTAGGTTATAGTTAGGCCACCTGTTTGCCAGACATGCCCATCATGACTGGCCTCTATTTTTATCTGCAGCCTACCTACAAGCAGATATTTCCACTGAACTCTATTCCCTGATCTTCATTTTTATGTATTCATTTATTTCTCAGTATCAGTTTGTATGTTTTTTTCCTGTAAGCCACCTGGAATCCTTTATGGAATGCGTTAAGCAATAAAGACATGACTGAATCCATATATTAGATGAGTACATGAGGTGACTCTAGAGAGCGTATAAGAACCAAATGCCAATACAGCCCTAAGTAAAAGCTTGGCTGACCTGCTGACAGGGAAAATAGGTGATTTGGGATTAGAGACATCTAGCCTCTAATCAAATGTAAAGGTATAAAGAAGATCACGTGTACAGGACTTTTCTTGTTGATCAGGCATTCCCAGAAAACTAAGCTTTTGACTTAAGTGACGTTTTTCAAAACCTGGAGCTTAGTTCTTCTAGAGAACACTTTTCTTTTTGATAATTTTTATGTGGAAATCTTTCTAAACAGAAGAGTACATGTTTTCTGAAAGTTTCCATAGAGACAGATGTCATTTTATCTTTGTGTGGCTGTTTGAAGTTAGCATATGAACATCTCCTCTGACACCACCCTGACCTCAGGACTGACATCGTGTCATCATTTTTTAGCATCTTCTAGGAGCTTCTATATATTGAGTGCTTACACTGTACTTTAGCACTATGCTTAATGATCCCATCAGTTATGTCACCGGATTTTCACAAGGGACAACCCTCCGAGGCATGTGGAGTTTTTGCCCTTTCACCAAATAGCTCCATTCATGTTGCTTCTCAAATCCTTATGCCTGCATTTTAAGATGCATTTTTCCATCTCCTCACTTACTATCTGGAAATCATCTTTTATTCAGCTTCTAATTTTCTGCTTTTAGTCTTCTACGTGTTAGGAAACCTAGATACCACACTTCATAGGATTATACATCAATGAAGTTGGTGTCTAAATGAGTCTGTGGTTTGGTTGAATTAAAAGGGCTACATCGCTTCAGACCCTACAATCCCTTCAGAGGCCCCACTGTGAGACTGATAGGGGCCAGGCTGAGAAAGCCCAGAGCCCTCAGAAAGTCAGCTCTTTCCAGTTACAGAGCTTATCCGACTTGGCTCTTATTTGATGCGCCTTAAATGCACAAACTTCCAGTTTTTAAGAAAAAATAAAAGCTCTTATTTTAATATATGTTGATACCAACGGATGGCAGAAAGGTAACATTGCTTATTAGAATTTAATATGTCTGAGCATTTAATTAATCTTTTAGAAATTAATCTTAGACTTTCAGCAACATGTAACTCTATGCACATGCCTCTTGTTCGAACTTAAAACAGTAAATTAAATAGGTTTCTATGAATTGTTTGTATCTCTGAGTATAATTTAACAAGGGACTTTTGATAGAATTTATTTAAACCTTATGAAAACTGTAGTTAGTTAGCTATGGCCTAATATGAGTTGTTCATTGAATTCATTAGGGATTATATCTGAGAATAAGTTTTATTGCATTTATAATTAAGTATATAAATAAAGAGGTAAACTGTTAACATTTCTTAATATCTATTAGAATCTACTAGAATGACAAACGCTATGTGGATATGGCTAGTAGGTTAGGATGCTGAGTTTTTGGTTTCAGAGTCTTTTACACAGTTCTTTTTTTCTAGGCTGATAGACAATATGGTGAACCAAAGAGAAAGAACTGTGAATAGGTATTTTTCATAGAAGCCTTGAGTGTGAGGATGATATAAGAACATTCACAGTAATATTGCATATGGCCCTATGACTTAGATGTTGAAGCCTTGATTATCTCATCTTATTTGAACCTTACCTTGAAGATCCTCTTCCCTCAATAAGCTATTATCCAGGCAAAAATACTGTAACAATAAAACAATAGCTCCAGTTGCAGCACTATGGTTCATCTTATAAGCTCGGGGAACAGCATACACAGCATGTTACAGAAATGATAGAAGATTAGTGAGGGGCATACGGGTCAGGTCTAGGCCCTACCTCTATCACCTGCTAATTTCATGGTTTCCACCAAGTGACTTTCAGTTTCAATTCCAACTCAGAGAGGGTAATAATGCCTGCCTCAGAGCTTTGTTGGGAGAGCTTCATGCAATGATATATGTCTGAGGAAAAAAAAAAACATTTTGGAAATTTCAGTGTACCATACATGCATTTTAGTAGTATCACTTAAGGATTTTTTTTCCCCCAAAATTTAATCTTTCACATCAGCACTGGATGCAGGCGAGAGTTCAGATGTGAATCTTAAGGATTCTGAAGGAAATAAGAGTCATCAATGGAACTTAGTAAAGTTTTCATGGGGCCTCCGAGCCATCTACACTTTCTTCTGTATTTCTGTTCCGCCACAAAGTAGTTTGTCTGCAACCATGTGGATTCTCATCAGCCTTAAGGGAAAAGCCTTTGTCTCTATTTCTGCTCTGTACTAAGACCCAGTTCAGGCAGTTTCTAGCCAGGCTAGGAGGGATTCTTCATTTTGTTCCTGTTCATCATTGGCCTATGTCACCACATGCACAGTTTCTCAGTATCTTTCTCTCTCTCTTTCATTGGAATGATCACTCTGCACAGTGAGCATCTTTTTCAGGAGGAAGACAGAGAAGAATGTGTATCTAAACCTATACATAGAAACAGACACAGACACTGATAGAGATACAGCCAGTATGATTGACATGTGTATTTCATTCTCCATCATAATTAGTCCTCAAAACTGACCTTGGGAAGAAGAGAGTACCATCCTATATCATGGCTGAGGGAACAGATGCTCCTAAATTCATACCAATGGCAACAGGTAGAAATTCGCCTAAACTTTTATCTTTGACATCTAAGTAGTTCTGGCTTCGCTAGACCAGGCTGCCAGCTAGAACGCTGGGAGGCAGATGGAAGCTGACTCATGTTTAAGAAGGGCCAGAAGATTCCACAAAAGGAAGACACGTATTATAATATTTTTATGTCATTTTGTATACTTGAGAAAATCAGATAACCTCTTTGAACCTGTTTTCCCCACTGTTGCATAGCTCCTCAGCTGGTTGAAGACCAAATGGGATCATGAAAACAAAGCTTAATAGGTTGTCAAGTGCTATATGAAAGTGAGAAATCTATATTATCCTAAGAGAACTAATTAACTTTTGCCTGATGTTTAAGGAGGTACAGGTGGGAACATCACTTAGCGACTACATTTTCCCCTCCCCCTGGAGGCTGGCCTAGAGGAACCAGTGACTTGTGTTCTTGGCAATGACTGGCATCAGTCAGATCTTAGAGCAGCCACTCATTTATCAGACTTGTGCTGGATTTATGGTATAATCTAGTTTTCATGGTAGCACGTCTACCACTTTTGATGTCTAAGCTTAGGAATACAGGGCTTGGACTCCCAGTTTATTAACTTACTCTGGGCTGGAAACTTTAAGGTGCCTCTCATATTTCCTATAGGGCCATTATACAGAGGACAGAAGATGGGGTGGTTTACCATGGAAGTATTATAATCCTCAAGTTTTTTAGAATCATTTACAATAATAATGTTAGAAATGGAAGAAAGAACATACAGATCCTCTAATCACTACTTTGCTTATTTATTTAATTGTAAACTTTATTAAGCACATCTATGTGGCAGTCATCATGTGAGGGATTGGGGATTTGAAAAATGGAATAGCAGAGTTCCTGCTCTTCAAGAGCTCAAAGTCTGGGGAAATAGTATACATTTAATACATTCCCTAAGTTGTTTAGTAAAAGCCTGAGTAATTATTAATTAGTGGCCAGATTAAAGAAAACCAACTTGGAGCCTTCGAATTCAGAAAAGCGTGTAGGTAGCCTTTCTCTTCACTAACTCCTTGCATACATTTGAATATGCTCTTTGAAAGCCTGTATTCATTGGCTGGCACTTCAGAGCGAGGTGCACAGCCACATCTCTGCATTGTAATTGATGGCCTGTTGTGTGTGAGTTCGTTTGCTTGTTGGCAGAGGACATAGTGAGTAGCCCAGTGAGGAATATCTTGGCTTTGGAGTCAACCTCATCTGTTTCTATCACAGATTATGAGTACTTGGGAAATTATTTAATCTTATAAAGCTCTGTTTTCCTTTTCTATAGATGGTCCCCAACTTACAATGGTTCAACTTATGATTTTTCAACTTTACAATGGTGTGGTAATGATGAGATATTCAACGCTTTATTATAAAATAGGCTTTGTGTTAGATGGTTTTGCCCATCTATAAGCTAATATAAGTGTTCTGAGAATGGTAAAGTAGGCTAGGCTAAGCTAGATCATTTGGTAGGTTAGCAGGGTTAAATGCATTTTGACTTAAACAATACTTTCAACTTACAGTGGGTTTATTGGGATGTAACCTCCATCGTAAGTTTAGAGAAGTATCTCTAATGGTACCTATCTTATTCACATGGTTGACCCCTAATCTAGGTGCACAGAAAACACCTTAATTTGTGACTGGTTTGTGACTAATTTGCTCCCTTGGCTTAGCTAAGGACAAGGTCACAAGTTCAGGCCACTTCCCTGGGCTCACACATCACACCCTAACTGACCCATAAAAGTAAGTGCATGTATACAATGGGATATTACTCAGCCACAGGAAAAGATGAAATACTGCCATTTGCAAGAACATGGGTAGATCTTGAGATTATCATGCTAAGTGAAATAAGTCAAACAGAAAAAGTTGAGAACCATAGGATTTCACTCATGTGGTATATAAAAATGAAAGCAGCAAGGAATTAGGAGGAGAATGAAAGGTAATAAAATGTGTAAAGTTGCTAGTGCAGTATGTAGCACAAAGTAAGTGTTCAAAATCCTAGTTGTCATGACAATCTGTACTTGGATGCATGTCCCTCCTTGGTCTGGGAAGAGGCCTGTCCCCATGCTGATTCTTACTCATTGTATCTGTTTGATCTTGAGAAAGATACTTTGTTTCTCCGAGTCTCTGTTACTTTCTCTATATAATGGAAATAATAATAACTATCCTTTGGGGCTAATGAGGGAATTTTCATTTGTTTATTCATTTTTCTTCATACATCTATATCAAGCCACTATTATGCACTAGGAAATTTTCCAGCTATGAGAGAATCAACAGTGAATAGCTGATTGGGTTACATAACACATGTAAAGTACATGGCAGATAGTAGGAACTTAATAAATGTAAGCTAACTACATGTTACTAATAATTATAGCAGATCAGCTATTACTATTCAATCAAACTTGATTATAATTGTAATTTGCATTAATATCATCTATTCAGAATCACTGCTTCTCCCATTATATATATACATATATATATATATTCCTGTGCATGTGTGATTTTCATATACTGACAGTCTAAACAGCCCATTGCATGTTACAGAGGCCACTGGGACCAAATATTTGAATTTCCAGACATTTGCATGTATTTCATCTTCCATAGGACCTTGCATTTGACCTCAACTTCAGCCTCCAATTTCCATTTAATAAGAAGCCGAGTGGAAAATCAGACCTTCACCCCTGGAAATCCCTTTATTTCCACCTGTGTTTACAAAAATGATGATGCCTTGCAATAAACTTGCTCTTCTCACTGACTTCTCTAAATGTGTTGGAGTGACCAGCAATGATAATTTGGTTCTAAGCCCAGGTCCCTTGATTTAAATGATCGCACAAGCAACTGTGAGTTTCATTTCTTTCCTTGGTCCATCTGCTTTGCAGTATATTAAGTCCGTGTAATAGGTCTTGAGAAGTACTTCATTAGACACTGAAGTGATATATTGCTTGGGCAGGAGAGGTCTATCTCAGTTTGTGAATGCCTTCATTCCTTACCTGAGTGCTGGAACCACCCACAGCTCTGCTGTATTCCAGTGTGGAGTGGTCTGCAAGTCACATGGTTGATCCCTAATCTAGGTGAGATTACACAGAATCCCCTGATTTGTGACTAATTCACTCCTTTGGCTCAGCTAAGGGCAAGGTCACAAGTTCAAGCTTCTTCCCTGGCCTCACACATCACACCCCAACTGACCCATAAAAGCAAGTGCATGTATATAATGGAATATTATTCAGCCATAAGAAAAGATGAAATACTATAATTTGTAATAATACAGATGGATCTTGAGATAATCATGCTAAGTTAAATAAGTCAGACAGAATAAGTTGAGCTATATGAATCCATCTAACACAGCTATATGATTTCACTCATATGTGGGATATAAAACTGAAAACAAAAAAACAAACATGACAGAGACTCATGGACACTGGCAGTGGATTAATGATTACCAGAGGGAAGAGGGGAAGGGAGGAAGTAGATAATGGTAAAGGGGGTCAAATATTTGATGACAGAAGAAAATTTAGCTTTGGATGGTGAACATACAAAGCAATATACATATGATGTATTATTAAATTGTACACTGAAACGTATTTGATTTAATTAACCAATATCACCCCAATAATTTTAATTTAGGAAAAGCAAGTACACCCAGGCAAGTGGCTTTCAAGCAAAGACTCTGTGGAAATGACTTCAAGTTGACCTGGGTAGAGAAGGGGTTGAGAGGAGGCAGTTCTGAAGTTCTTTAGACAAAACAACTCTGCTGATTTTTGTTACTTATTTATTTTCTCTGCAAAATTTTATTGTAACAAAGTATTCTTGAGTTTGTTTATTTGTTTGTTTGTTTATTGGAAACAACACTTCAGGGTGCTTGTTCCAGCTTCTCTCCCCTCTTAATCCTTCCCTTCCCCTCTTAATTACGATTTTCTTAGGGACCTCTCCAGAGCTATTTGGTGTATTGCTTCTAACACAGAGTTTTGTCCTGGGTGACTTGATAGGGGTATCCCTTGCTCCTTAATTTCCACCAGCACCCTTCCAAGCAACTTATGTATGTAAAGCCTAATCCAGGGCTTGTTCAAATTTAATGCACACACAGTACCATTGGTTATTTCATCAAAATGTAGACTCTGGTTCAATAGATTCAGAGTAAGGCCTGAGATTCTGCAATTCTAACAAGGATCCTGGTGATGTTGATGTTGCTAGGATGTAGGCCACCCTCTGAGGAGGGAGGGCCTAGGTAATTATCATGTGTTTGGTACATGAACACAGCCTGGAGACAAATCCCTCCTTATTCCATCACTAATTGATGAACCTCACCTCTGAGATTTAGATTCAGATTTAGACAAGGAATGATTCATGTCCGGAGCTAGATGGAGAAGGATGGAATAAGATTTCTTCACTCAGAACAGTGCTCAATTTAAAATTTATGGATTATTTTTTGGAATTTTCCATTAAATATTTTCAGATTGTGGTTAAAAGCAGAAAGTAAAACCGCAGAAAAAGCATGACTACTATACAGTCATTTTGGGCATTAGGTTTTTAACATATGAGTTTTGGGGTGACACAATTTTATTAATAACAGGATTTTTGGTTTATTTTATCTCACTAGTATATATGAACTCCTAGACCAGTTTACTGAATGTGTGTAAAGAAATTCTCCGTGAGAGTCGTACTTCCAAATCACTTGATTGGTCAGTTTTCAGAGTATTACCTCAGCAAGGTTAGACCCTATGGGTTCTTATTAATGGGTAAAAGAGGCATGCTCTGTGAATCCCTAAAACTATGTGTAATAATTATATGTGTGTGTAAATGTGCATTTTTCTGGGGAGAAATGCCATAGTTTTCATCAGATTTTGAAGACTCGAGAGCTTAAGCAGAAATAAAGTCCTTTATCAACTCTTAATATTTGAGATTCCAAATAAGGGGTATTTTGTTCTCTAAAGTAGTATCTTGAAATATTATCATTCTGATCCCCTGTAATCTTGAAGCTTAGGGAGAATATGCTTCTGGACTAGTCAAGGCTGGCTTCTTGGAGAAAGTGGTCTAAAAGTCTTTGGGCCACATTCTGTGCTGGTGGGTAATGATGGCATAAAGGGTTTCCTACATCTGCCATTAGACTAGAATGTTCTGATCCTCAGATATAAAAGAAGGGAAAGAGTGTCCTGTTGAGGTGATTTAGAAATCGTTAAGTTTATAGAGTGTGTCTTTTCAAAAGTTATCTTGGGGAAACAACCTCCCAAAATGACCCAGCAAACAACAACTTTTTACAACTCCCATCATTTAACTCATTTCTTGCCATCACCACCTTCATCCAATTAATTGTTGCAGCCTATGGAGCCTCTGATTCTTACTTGGATGGTTTCAACATTCAATCAGCTGGGCCCCTTCCTCCCATTCTGTCCACCTCAAATCCACGCTACACACTGCTGTTAATGTGTCATTCCTCGCCTCGGTATTCTTTGATGACTCTCCATTCTTCTACCTGGCATTTAAGATCCTCCATGACCTAGTTTTTGCAACTGATGGTTCCTGCCTTGTGTTTTACAAAATCATCACATAAGCACTACATTTCATCTATGTTAGAACACTTACTACTGGAAAATACAATATAAATACAATATTGTTAGAGTTCTCCAGAGAAATGGAACTAATGAAATTTATTTTAAGAAATTGGTTTGTTATGGGGCTAAAATTTGCTCATCGGGAAAATTTAAAAATTTTCAGGGTAGTCCAGTAGGCTGTAGACCCAGAGAAAATGTAAACTGCAGCCCAAGTCTAAAAACAGAATTCATTCTTTCTCTTTTTCTTTTTAGGCTTTCAACTGATCAGATGAGGCCCACCCATGTTATGAAGGACAAACTAGTTTACTCAAAATCTACCGATTTAAATATTAATATCATTAAAAAATACCCGTTTATAGTAACATGTAGACTGGCATATCTGGGTACTATGACCTAACTGAATTGACACAAAATTAACCATTGCATGAACTTCTAACTTTTGGGTCTGGAATTTTCACAAGGTATTTCTAGATGGTCCAGTTAAAACATATTTTTCATGTATTGTTTTCCCTACTGATCTTTATAGGTACAGCCATCACAGCTTTTACTACAATTATTCTTGTCTTTCTCTAAGTGTATACATATGGGCTTCTTTGTTGAATGCTGGTCAAGTGACTGCATTTGTCTGAACCACAAAGAGTACACAAGAAATGGACCTAGACTAGTCCTTTCATGTCTGAAGATGTAGCGGATTATACTAAGAGTGTTGCCGAACCACTTTCCCGGAAACCTAGCTCTGACAATTACTCACTGTGCAACTCTGAAAAAGTAATTTAACCTTTCTGCACCTCAGTTTTCTTAACTGTAAAATGGGGATGGATGATGTATCTCATATTGTAAGGAATTAACACATTAATACATATAAGGGATAGCAAATATTCAAAACTGTTAACTGATATTATTAACATTATTATTAGTATACGGTTTCAAACACTGAAGTGGGGAAAGGTGTTCTGTTTGCCCGTGTACTTCCAGCAAGGATAGCAAATGGAGTAAATTATTCCTCCATTAACTCTATCTCTCAGAATCTTGGGTTTCTACATCTGTGTGCCCCCTAGTGCTCTCTGTACTCTGTGAGTCACTGTAGGATTAATTCCTAAAAGTTGTTCTGTTTTTACTTTCCCTTTTTCTAAAGTAATGTCTTTATATTTTATGTTTTGCACAACAGAAGTAAATTCTAGACTCAGCACTGGGTATAGCTTATTTGGGGCATATTCAACTCCATCATCTGCTACTGAGATGTTTTCAGGAATTTTCTTGACATGAAAATTAACAAACTACTTGCAGTGTAATTCACTGAAACTACATTAACGTAAGCAAATTTTAAGTTTTAATGAAGTTGGTATTTCTTATTTTTGTTAAAGTAAACAAAATTTAGCAGACCTCAACTTGCTACATTTTTCAGAGAAATTTAGCAATTATCACACAGGGCTGGGATATTTAAAATTGCAAAATAAAAATAAAGGACTGGTATAGTGTGGTATCAATAGAGAAGCATTCAGGGTAAAATAACTTCTAATTTACTCTTACAGCCAGAAAAGAAAATATAGACATTTTTCTTTAATTATTTGCAGTTATCTTGTAAATCTTAGGGCATTATTTGGAGCAACCATTATATAAGCTACATAACTGTTCTTCCCACTTTCTATTGTTAGTATGTTTATTATTCTTAATAGTAGTTGCTATGGACTGAAGTGTGTCTCCACCCAATTATATTGAAGCCCTAACTCCCAATGTGATGATATTTGGAGAAGGAGCCTTTGGGAGATAATTAAGTTTAGCTTAGGTCATGAAGGTGAGGCTCTCATTATGGGATTAATGTCCTTCTAAGAAGAGATACTACAGAGCTATCATTTGTGTTTGTTTCTGCCTCTGTCCCTCTCCACCACGTGAGAACACAGCAGGACAGTGGCCATCTGCAAACCAAGGAGACAGTCCTTGCCAGAAACCAACAATGCTGACACCTTGATCTTGGTCTCCATAACTATGAAAAATATATGTGTATTGTTTAAGCCATTCAGTCTTGGTATTTTTTATGGCAGCCCAAGTTTACTAAAATAGTAATAGTAGTTGTTATCTTTATTTCTAGCACCTGCTTCATCACTTTTTCTCCTTTGTTATCTTTATTTTCCTTCTTCTAATTTTGTTCATTCAATTTCTATTTTGCCTTTCTCCTTTTTCATTTCAAATACTATATTATTTGCCGTCACATTAATTTTTCTTCATTCTTTCACATTTATTTTTTTACTTTCACTTTATGTCTTCTTTTAATCTGTTTCATTTCCATTCACCATTTTCTCATATTTATTTTATCTTCCCATGTTCCTTCTCTTTCCTCTCCATTTTCCTTTTTCCTATGATTTATTCACTTACCATTTTTCTGTTTTTCTTTCTTTCTTTTTCTTTTTTCACTTCTTTCTTTCTTCTCCCCTTTTTCCCATCCTTTTTTATATTGGGAAAAGCTCTTGGGACAAACTGACCCCCACCCACTTGCCTTTTATTTTTTTATTTTTTTAAATTTTTTTCCCCTTTCTATGAAGGTACTTGCATTAGAATTTGTTTGTTTGTTTTTCTTCTGAGGAAGCTTTGCTAACATCTCTCAAGGGGGATGATAATGAGGATATTTTCTAGCTTGGCATAGAAAATTGTAGAGGCAAAAGAAAACCATGGAATGCACAAAAGGTGCTAGATGTAATCACCAATTATTGTTGTTTTGATGAAATAACAGGATCTGCTATTTATTGAGTAGTCACATGTGCCAGATTTTTGTATCATTTTTTTAATGTCTATCACGATCCTATGAAGTAGGCAATATGAGTACTCCATATTGCAAAAGAGAACTGAAGAGGCTCAATGGGTCAGAACTGGCCCAAGGTCACAGAACTGGTATGTAACATATCTGAGAATTGTACTTTCTTCACAACAGTTATAGTTTTCATGCAGATATTCATAGGGGGAAGTTAGGACAGAAGGCTTTAATAAAGCTTCTAATCTTTGTGAGGCAGCATGATACAGTGGAATTAATTATACAGACCTGGTTTAAATCCTGGCTCCACCAGTTACTAGTTATGGACTTTACATACATTGTCTCATTTGATTCTCATGACCATTTGTTAGGTTAATTGTATTATTCACAAGTGAGGAATGAGGTTCAGAGGTGACAGGAAACTTGTCCAAGGTCATATAGTTCTCATTCCAAATGCAAATTTTACTTATGAAACTGATGTGGATTTTAAGGATGGATAAAATTTCTTAGACAAAAAAGGCAGAGGAAATTCTTCAGACATGGAGGAGGAAGGTTGTAGGCAGAATACAAAAACAAGAAAGATATGAGCATGGAATTTATAGGACACCGAAGAGACTGCTCTTTATGGCTTATTCCCACTTGCAAACTTGAATGAGTCACTTATCTTTGTAAGCTGAAATTTATTTATATTTGAAATGGAGATTATATCTGTTTGTACAATTGTTACATATTTCAAATTTTACAACGTCAGACAAAATAAATAAAAAAATGCAATATGTAAAATAAAAGGAACACTTAAAATTATGTCAAAAGTTGAATGACATGTGTGTGATTAGAGTGGGTTAAAAAGGATTTTTTTAACTTATTTTTATTTTTCATTATTTTTCAAATTTTCAAATTTTAAATATCGCTATTCTATAATGAGAAAAATATTTTTGTTTTAAAACATTAATGTCTTTTTAACTTTACTCAGGTAATTGCTTTAAAAATTTTTGAGAAAGCAGGATGGACCCTATAAATATAAGATATTGATGCTAGTAGAACTCTCCTCTTCTTAATCACGTTTAGTCATAAAAAAATACTAAAATGTAACATGACTCATCAGAGATTAGTTTTTCTTCAGATTACTTAATATTATATATTAATTTTTTTGAAACTTCATAATCACATATATCACTACATATATGCATATGGACAACTTTAATTTTAATTGTAATAACTACATTCTCAGACTTTTTTGGCATTTACTATATAGAAGTATTCATTGATCACAAACTAAGAGGATGGGTCAACATAAATTGGGGCAAATGAGAGGTACCTTTTTGGAAGCAATGAAATTCAAACAAGTTGTTCAAATGATGCTGTCTTGCTAAAGAGAAAACGAGGCAGTCGTGGTAAGAGATATGGTAAGTGTAAACATATGGAGAGAAAAACAATTCCCAAAGATAGGCCCTGAGCAAGATAAATTAGAGGTGACAGGTTATAAAATTTAAGACATAAGGTTGAGATATTCCATGATATAGTAGAATCATCTATTAGAGGATTTAAAGATCAATACAGTAGGGACAGTTGAAATTCTGGGTACCAAATATCCAAAGGCCTAATTTCACACCCTAGTTGATTTATTGAAAGCCAACTCACATATTTGACAGTTAGAAATGGACAAATATTTTAGAGGGGAGAAGTAGAGGGAAAGGGTCTAGTCTTTCCTGGAGAAATAGGCACTAGAAGCTTGCTTATTAAGGACTTTTTTATATTCTTTTTTTAAAAAAAAACAAATATTTTCCCCAAGAGTCTATTTATAAACCAGTTTTTTCCACTCAGGCTCTGACACAATTGCTTATGGTATTTTAGTGTAAATCCTTCAACCTCTTTCAGTTTTATATTTTCATCATTAAAATTTAAGTATTACTCCTTGATCTTTTATTTTCCTTAGAGAGTTTTTCTGAGAACAATATTATTTCAAAGTTATTAAAGCACCTTGAAACTAGTAATATGCTGTCTAGAATTATAGGTGATAGTTATATCTTCCTATTAGAAAAAAATTAGAGATATACGTTCATTTTAAGCACACTTGCAAACTCCTAATTAAATCATAAGGTAGGTCAAATACCATCCATTGGCCTTGAAATATGATAGATGATAATGTTCAAGATAATGATGATGATGATGATGATGACATTAATAACCAAACTTTTTGAGTTTTTACCATTTTATAGGACTGTATTTACCATTTTACATCTATGGACTAACTTAATCTTGCCAAGCAAGAACTTTGTAAAGTAGATACTACTATTATTCCCACATGTATGTGAGACACTAAAAAACATGCTTAAGACCTCAGAGCTAGTAAGGGTTGAAGACTGGTTTCAAGCCCAGGTAATCTGGATCCAGTGTTGCAAAAATAGCATTGAAAGAAAATATGAAAAAGATAGCATTATATATCAAATCATTTTAAAACTGTCTTGTAAATTTCTAATTAAGTATACTTTAATTCTCTTTTTTTGATAAAGCTATCAGCAGAACTTATTTGTGTTTATTGACCATTATTAGAAACTTTAGAGAATCATAAATAGAAGATGGAAAAAAAATTGAAGGAAGAATGTAGATTTACTAAAGGTAAATAAATAAGATTTTGGAGCTGAAGTTGCAGGAAGCAAATGGACTTAATTAACATGCATATGGGAATATGAAAATGTATTAGGTGATCAGTGCTACAATAATACTGCACGACAAACTATGCCCCAAATCAAAGGTTTACAATAAACGTTCATTTCTCTCTCACAGGTTTGCAAGTCAATTAAGAAGCTCTAGTTCAAGCTATGAGTTCATTCAGGTTGGCTTCATCTGTCTTTTTATTCTAGTACTCATGTTTAGGGAGTAGTATCCACAGCAGTATAATTTTTTTTAGGGTGCAAGGCTGGAGTTCAGGAGAACAAGTCAAATACCACAGGCCAATACAAAGCCTCTGTTTACTCTGTTGTATTTTACATTCATGTACCTTTCATTAGCCAAGGAAATCATATGACCAAACATCAAGTAATCAGAGTGTAGAAGAATAATTTGTCCCCAATGAATAAGGACAGAGGTTGAGAGGGAAGGAAAATCGTGATCCAATATTACAATTGACCACAGAGAGGTCATCTGAGGCTGCAACAACTAAAGCCTTACTTAGTAAAAACCAGTATGGTAAGCTCTATAGGAGGGGGTAAGAAAAATCTTAATAGAAAAGAAATATTAAACTTAATGGACAAACAAATCACCACTGGGTGGTACTCTTATTCCAGGACATCATTTTGCAGGATGGATATGTATTTAAGTGGTCAAAGGAGGACATTTCCAATAGAACATTTACAAGTTGAGTTTTTATAACTCAAGCTGCAAATACATGTGTATTTCTCCTTCATGATGTTAATATGTAAAGTACTCAAAACTGTGCCTGAAAGAGAATAATATTCTGAGAATTTACTATGACGATGATGATATAAAAATTGTGAGGCATTTTTATTCTTTATATATGGTCTTTCTCCTGCTTTAACTCAACAATGGGTTCTGCAATATAACTCAGAATGCTTACATCCTTATAAAGACTTTTTCTAGGTTGCATATCTCATGACCAAGAAAAAAAGTAATAAATTCTGGTAATGCTGAACATTTCTAGTAATACAATTTTGCCTAAAGCATTAGGATGATTTATAAATAGTTTTGGGGGATTTAATAAAAAGTGTGCAAGAAAGATTTGTTTGTCTTCTACCCAGTTTTAACTGTCAAATATGGAATAGCTTTCACTTGAAGGGAAAAATCTTGGGAGAGAAAATTGGCTCTTATCATGTTGGCAAAAGGTATGGCCAAGAATTGTTCAATCTTGGGAAGAATGTTCTGTGTGCAGCTACATAACAGGTAATCTTTTAATTAATTTCTTCAAGCTTAAAAATCTTAAAAATGTTTGCAAATCCTTTAAAAAATGAAATTAAGCAGCAAATGTCTTTGAAGACCCCACAGAGACAGTGAGAGAGATAGTTTATGTCACTTACTTTCTCAAGTTCACAGGTAGTGACAAAATAGGCATAATGACCTAGGTGTTTTTGTTCTAAGACCAGTGTCCAGTACTAGGCTAGATTAAATATAGTTTTCCCCCCAACTACTTATCTTTCGGAAAAATTACATTAACATTTTCATTCTCCTTGTCAGCAAATGTAAGGACTAGATAAGTGGCTTTGCCAAAGATGTCCCTTTCACTCAATTATTTAGATCCACTCTTTTTGAGCTAACCTTCATAGAGAAATGTTTCTTCTTCCTTCTTTGCTCTTTTGTGAATCAGGTTCAAAGTATTTCCAAACAAGAGAATCAAGAAAAATCTAAGAAAAACCTTCCAGGATTCTACACATAACATGTTGAAAAACAAAGCCAGATTTCTTACTGGTCTCTACTTTCTTCTAGAATAATTAATTTTTGGAAGAGAAGATTTTACTGAAATTTCTTAGAAAAGTAAGCTTTGAAAGATACCCTATTTAAGAAAATGGAGTCACGTTCAATCTGATAAATTTAGAAAAATGTAGTAAGTAGTCAATTATTCAACACATGCCTCCCAGTATATGAATCAGTACTTTGAGGTCTGTATCTTAGAGATTCTTAATTTCAATTGTTGGCAAACATCCAACATTTTCCTTTCTTAATCTTTAATATTAAACTTTTTGACCCAATCTTCCTTCAGTTTCTCATCTACTGTGTTCCTTATCTAAAAACAGACATTTAAAGACGTCAGTGGTAATCAGTCTTTTAATAAGGCTAGAAAAGGCTTGAGATATCATCTTGTCCCATCTTCATGTGAGGACATTGAAACAGATCAGTTAAATGACTTGCTCAAGAATTCCTTGAATAATTTCTGCTTGTAGGTTTCTATTTTCAACTTCTTCCTGGTTTTCTCAATGCTGTAAAACTTTTTTAGTGACAGCTATTGGGAAAGACAAACTTCTTAGTCCTCCCTCCTCTTTCCTTCAAGAACCGAAGAGAATTTCGTTATTAATCATTTCTATATTATCTCTACACTGCCTGCCTCTTTATTAATCACCTGCATGGAATTTATTGCTATTAATCATCTGATGTGTGTCTGAGTATTACCGGTAATTATCTCTGAATGTTCGTTACCTGTCAGTTTAATTACTTGTTTTCTCCCAGGTGTACAGACTGATTCAGGTCTCTGACTCTAGGATGCATGTGTGAGTGTGTGTGTGTGTGTGTGTGTGTGTGTGTGTGTGTGTGTGTGTGTGAATGTGTTTACATTGTACTTGAATCTGTGTGTGTGCATCAATTTTAGATACCAATTACCACTGCATGAAATAAAACTATATTTCAAATAAGTATTCCTAACCCTTGGTTACCTATAAAACAACATAATTTTTTGTTAAATGTGAAGGCCACAAATCATGTATAATCTATGATTCTTTTTCATTTAATCTTATATCTTCTACAATTCATTGGAGTACTCTCTATAAATTAATTGGTTTTACTTCTCCAGGAAAAAAATTCACTGTATGTACCTAGGGAACGTTCTTTGTTTGCTTATTTCATTTGATCCTTGAGGGTATTATAAAAAAATGAGACCAACATATGTAATCAGTATCTGTCCACTCTTCTAATGATTAAGTACACTTTTGGATGGGTGGGAGTAGAAAGGTAGTTTTTGTGTCTTAAGGGTATTTAATTCTGCAAACAGTGCTCAAAGTGTACCTAGAGAAGAACAAATTAAATAAATGCTTATTCTTCTCCAAGAAGGCCATTTCACTACAGTAGAAGAGTGTCTCCATCAAAGAACATATAGTCATATGGTTAGGAGAAAAAGAAGAGAATGAAAAAAGGAAAACTAGTATTTGTTGAATGTGTATATGTGTTATTTAATTTCATCCTCCTATCAACAGCTCTTATGTACAGAGCTTAACTCTGAGAATTAACATCTGAGAATTGCTCAGATGGTAAGCAATAGAATTAGAATTTAAACTAAGATCTGCTTGATTCTGAAATTTATGTTCTTGCTACTACACCATGCTGCCTCAACAAAACAAAACAAACAAACAAACAAACAAACAACAACACAAAAAAACTAAAAAAACACATGTACTACACATGCAAAAATTAAAAAAAAGGAAAAGAAAGAAAAAAACTGGACTATCTTCTTACACTGTATACAACAAAAGACTCAAAATGGATTAAACACTTAAATGTAAGACCCAAAACCATAAAACATCTAGAAAAAAACAAAGACAGTAAACTCTCTGATATTATTAACAGTAATTTCTTTTCGGATATATAGCCTTGGGCAAGGAAAACAAAAGAAAAAATAAACAAATGGGACTACATCAAACCAAAAAGTTTTGTACAGCAAAGGAAACCATCAACAAAACAAAAAGAAAATGGATTGAATAGGAGAAGATATTCACTTATGATACATCTGATAACAGGTTAATATCCAAAATATATAAAGAACTAATACAACTCAACAACAACAAAGAAAACAATGGGCAGAAGACCTCAATAGATATTTCTCAAAAGAGGAAATACAGATGGCCAATAGACATGAAAAGATGATCAAGGTCACTAATCCTCAGAGAAATGCAAATTAAAACCACAATGAGATATCACTTCATACCTGTCAAAATGGCTATCAACAATAGATCATTTTATAAACTATATAAGTGTCTAATCAATGTAGTGTATACTTGAAACTAATAATAAAATTAAATTAAAAAGAGAGAGAGAGAGAGAGAGAGAAGACATGCATAAATAACATCAGAAAATAAATGTAAAATATAGGAGAATCACAGGTAGTGTTCCTCTCAAAATCATGAGAAGGGTTTGGATACTTTCTAGATAGGTTGTCCAGAGAAATCTCTATGAAGGTAACATTCAAACTGAAGAACATGTAGAATGTAGAGTCTTTGGAGCCTAGAAAAGTATCAGTTTTTTTAAAGGCTATGGTTCATTTTAGTAGTGAATGCTTCAGAACACAGATGCTTAGACTTCTGTACAGATATGCTGTCTTTTTGTTAAGATGGAAATTGATTGGAGGAAGTGATATTAAAAACACACACATGCAACACACATACATGATTATTTAATCTACTTGTTCTATGACAATCTCTCTCTTTTCCTCACTACTGAATACCTCTCCTATTGATTATTTGTAAGGTGTTTAGCTTCAAAGATACTTCTACAACCAATTTATCCATTTAGTCAGTATTTATTTACTGGATGCATCCTCTCTGTCCACACACTATTCTATGTATTTTGGGATTTGCAAAAAGTGCTTTGGAAGAGATAGGACACGGCCTTATTTACCAAAGATCTTATAATTTATTTAAAAATGTAACAACTATAGCTGATATTTATTGACCTTACTATGTGTTTGGAACTATTCTAAGTACATTTCTGGATGTTTTGTCTCATTTAATTGGTTCATTTGAAAAGGTTCAAGTAGAATAAGATGTCTGATTATTTTTCACATCACAGTACTGGGCGAATGAGTTAGTTGGTGGGGCTTATCATGAGTCAATGAATCTGAAAACACTTTCCAAGTTATAAAATGCCACATAGACTTAAGAGAAGTGCTGGGAATTTATACTATGTGGCTTTTTAACCTGGATATGGTCCCCAAATTACCCACCATATCCAGGTTAAAAAGCCACATAGTATAATGAAGAGTTGGATGGTGAGTCCCTGAAAGGTCAAGTGATGTGTTCGAGATAATATTGCAATTGAGTTAGAGAATAATTTAAGTCTCCTGACACCAAATTTAGTGCCATTTCCTCTAACCCTAAAATCACTGGTCAAGTATGCATTGAAACTAAAAGGAATGCTTTAGGGGGCAGTAAGGGTGAACTAGACAATCCCAGTTATAGGTCAGCATAATTATGTGCTCTACCCCACCATTAATACCCAGAGAAGAAAATTAGGGGCATGAACAATTTTAAGTTGTAAATGAATAAAATAATAAAGAACAAAGTAAATAATGGTATCTTAGATGTCTAACACACCAACTATATGCCAGGCATTATACTAATTTTTTTTTTTTTACATATTATTTTGTCAGCCTTTTGTCATCCTCATAAGAAAAAAAAAAACTTTTATCCCCATTTCATAGGTGAAGACATAGAGACCTAAAGTTACACAATTGATAAATGTGAAGCAGAGATTCAAACCAAAATCTTCCTGTATCCAAAATATGCTCTATTTCTATCCTACCACTATGCTTTCACTCATGTGGAATAAATCTGCTATGTAAATTATTATCCAGTTTTATCATTCCTAAATCTGAACAAAACCATGTATCCTGGGTCTAAGGAATATTTCTTAACTGTTTGGGGAGGAATTATTTTCAGGACAAGATTAAACTTCCTTCCTTTCTCCTTAGAAGTAGGTTCTTCCTTCAATAGATAATCCAACATAACTTCTGAACAAAGAAGAAACTCTAGATGAAAATGTTTCTGTAGGTCAGAGTTTTGATATAAGCAGTCCACAACTTTGGTACATCCTTCAGAGGTATCTTCTCCTCTGGACGTCAGTGAGATTCTGATATCGTATTGGCATTTGGCAGAGACAGCTTCTGGCCAATTGTTGCTAAGTGGTCTAGCTTCATTTGGAAGAGTCTTTTTTGTAAACCCAGAAGTGATTCATTCTAAGATCTGGGAAAAAATCGGTATGTCCCAATTTCCCTTATATAGTTAGCTATTAAAATTTCAATTCTCTATGGAGAAATTAGATATCTTTAGTTGAATTATTTGTTATTGTAGCTTTTATATGTTTTTATTTGGAGCCAATGATATTTGACAACTTGTGCTTAAATGAGATGGTGTTTTGTTCAGTGAAAGAATTAAATTCCCTTTCGTCCCAGAATTATCCAGTTCACCATCTTATTTTCCCCTCTTCTTGTTCTTATGTCACCTGTTTAATTAAGATGTTAAGGTTCCTCACAGCTCTGAGTGGCAATTTAAAATCAGATTTCTCCATAGACTTGGGAGGTAGCAGCATTTGCAAGAGAGGCTGATCCAATTATCTAGGCTAAAAACTCTGGAGAGATAAGATTTTCCAAACTGTGATGTTATGTCCAGTGTTCTCTGTGTTCCAAATAATCATTTCTAAGTTGCAAGCTCTTTGTTTGAGTTGATTGTGTACTTGAAGAAAGAGGAGGGAAATGTCTGTTAGGGAGCCAAAGTAGAATGTACAACATCTTATAGCTACATCTTTATATTTTTTTTCATTTAATTTAAAAAATGGTCTTGCTCTTACATTTAAAATTACCTGGGAATCTGGGAATTTGTTGCCTTTTCAATTTTATTTTCTCATCCATCTCTTTGTATAGCACACCAGAAACTTAAAACAGGAAAAAAAAAAAGTATACCTCCTACCTTTACAGATGAGGTAATTGTAGAGATGTAGGTGCTCTTTGCTCAAGATCATATAGCAAGTTTTAGTGACAGAGTCACAAAGAAGAGAATCTTGGTTTCCCTGATCTTTCTTTGCTCCATTTTCCACAAAGTTAGTGAGTTGCTTTTCTCAGCTTTCTAATTTGAGATTATGCATAATTCATTATTTCTCACATTCATTTATTCAATTCAGTCATTCAATGCTATTTATTCATTAGATGAAGTGAAGACTTTGAGCATACCATTGTACCAATCTACCTTCATAATTAATATATGTGTGTGTGTGTGTGTGTGTATACACACACACATATACATATATATATATATGTATCTATGTTGATTAGGGTTATTAATTTTAAATTTACCCTGGTTAACATAAGAAAATAAAAATTGAAAAGATCTCTGAGTGTCTCTCAGAGAAATAGATTTGGGAATAAGCAGGAGCAAAGGTATTCTAGAGAAAAAAAATCATTTCTCAAATGAGATACAGGTAAATTATTCAGAAATATCAGAGAATAGAGAGAACAGATATCAAGGCAACTCTAAGGAAATAAGGGTATGCATTCTGGAGGAGACGCATTTAAGCTGATACTTCAAGGACAGGAAGTATTTTTATATTTTGAATTAGAAAGGGGAAAAGTATAGTTTTTAAATAAGAATTCAAGATCACTTTTAGGAAACTTGACACATGAATATGTGAAATAATGGGTGATGTTGGAAGTTAAGTCAGTATGTGATGAAGGGCCAGAGTGACTAATATCAGGATTATGTCAGTTGCTCCACACCCAAATTTATTCTGGCCCAACTTGGATCAAATATTGCTGTTTTGCACTGTTTTTCTTTTTCTATCTTTCTTTGTGTCTTCTTGCTGTCATTTTTCTCTCTACTTTGTGCTTTATTTCTCTTTCCTTTATGCCCCATTTCCTCTCCTCTATTGTTCTTCTGTGTGGCCATTGGCTGTGCTATTATTATTGGCCTTATTTTTAGGACATTATAAAAATTACCTACTTTTGAGTTCAACCTCTGGTATGACAGCATGAGGAACTCTGTAGATTTTCACCCCATAAAAACTGGTAAAAATTATTTAAAAACTTTTTATTCTCTAGAAATGATCCAAAGAGCATACAGCAAGTGGAAAAACATTTATTCAAGAAAATCTACTAAAACCCAGTAGGAATAGTGAGAATTTATATTATCTAAACCAACAGTTACTCCTTCTCCATTCCTGGCTGAATGAAACAGAACAGAAATTCCACTCCAAACTGACTCTATCAAGAGCATAGGACTCCATCTCCCCCAGTCTCCCAGAAGAGAAGCTATCTTCCCAGGGGCAGCCATATGTCAGCATTTAGCATCCTGCCATCAGCTACCTGTTGCCAAGGCTAAGTTCTGTGCAAGTGCAGCCAAGTGGTGACTGCTCCCTTCTTCTGTTCACCACCCACTAATGGGATGGAAGTTGTACCTTGCATATGAACCACTAAGAACAATGACAGGCCAATCTCCTTTGTTTCATCTTGTAAGGCAGAGTTCTTTCTATACTGGGAGAGGCAAGCCAAGAAGTCCCGATACTACTGTCACCAGCGTTTTCTAAGCACTCAACTCCTAAAGTGAGGAGTGTCATTCAGAAAGAACCATGGCATTGTTCCAACCTCCAGTTTCAAAGGGCTGGTTCAGAGATTTTGCCTAGGGGAAGAAGCAAGCCTTAAAGCAGTTCCTAATCTCTTCTCAAAGGATCTGAATTCATTTGCAAAAGAGTGTGGGCAATTTCATATTAGGAGCTCTCCCAAAAACAGTGGCGAATGTGATGGATGGCAATTGGGATGTTACTGGTAGATTCATTGTAGATATAGATAAAAATGTAGGCCAGATTATTATAAAAATGAACCAAATATAAATTCTAGAATTGAAAAGTATAACTGAAATGAAACAATCACTAGATTGTTAACTGGATCAGAAGACAAAACTGATATGATGACAGTATTTCCCAAATCGATCTATAGATTCAGTGAAATCCCCATCGGTGTTCTATATAATTATAAGAAAACTAGTGATAAACCTTCATTACTTCAGATTGGTAATGGATTCTTAGATATGACATCAAAAACAGGAATAACAAAAGAAACAATAACTTGGATTTCAAAACTTAAAACGTTTGTTCTTCAAATGACATGATCAAGAAAGTGAAGACAACTCATAGAATGGGAGAAAATATTTGCAAATCATATATCTGATAAAAAGTTAGTATCTAGAATATATAGAGAGTACTTACTTCTCATTAATAAAAACACAAATAACCCAGTTAAAACATGGATAATGACCTATAATAAATATTTCTCTAAAGAAGATATGTAAATGGTCAATAAATACTTGAAAAGATGCCAGACATCATTAGTCATCAGGAAAATATAAATCAAAACCATAATGAGATACCATTTCACACTCATTAAGATGAATATAATAAAAAAGGCAGATGATAGCAAGTGTCGATGAGGATGCACAGACCCTCTCCTATATTGCTAGCAGGAATGCTTACCACATTACTCTGCAATTCCGTTCTTATGTCTATACTCAAGAAAAATTAAAACATGTTCACACAAAAACTTGTTAATAAATGTTTATACCAGTGTTAATAGGCAAAAGGCAGAGACAAACCAAACACTCATCAATTAATGAATGGATAATCAAATTGTGGTACAACCATACAAGAGAATTTTATCCAGCTATAAAACAGGAATGAAGTGCTGATATATACTAGAACATGGGTGAGCCTTGAAAACAGTATGCTTATGTGAAAGAAGCCAGTCATAAAATACTACATACTATACTGTTCCATTTATATGAACTGTTCAGAGTTGGTAAGTCCATAGAGACAGAAAGTACATAAGGGTTTGCTTAGGCCTGGGACAATGAACAGAGAATACAGCAACAATAGCTAAGGAATCCAGATTTTCTTTTCATGGTGATGGAAAAGTTCTTGTCTATGGTGATGGTGGAACTTATCTGCAAATATATTAAAACCTTTGGAATGTACACTTTGAATGAATGAATTGTGTGGTGAGTCTCAATCAATAAAGCTGTTTAGTTCCCCAGTGACAGTTCAGTGATATATTGTTATCAGAGCTACTCCCTGGACCTCAACGGGTGATGACAATAGTGATGATGCTGAGAATCACAGTGACTTGTGGTATTTCGGAGTTCTAAACCCCTTTCTCTCTTCTTGTTTGTCTTACTCCCCTAGGGTGTCTGTGATGGTTCTTCTTTCTTCCACATTAAAGGATTTGTCCCATCGTCTACATGTTTGTTGGTTTGTTTAATAGCATGTGCAGCTGCAATACATACATACATACATACATACATACACACACATACATATGTATACATATGCAGATGCATATATACACATGCATATATATGGATTTGAGTTCCAGCACTGCCAGATTTAATTGTGTGAAAAGTGCATTTGAATAACTATATTTTAGTTTTCATAAAGAAAAAAAGTTATTACTCATGGAAATAAGAGCTTTTGTCCTTGGAAACTTGATTCCATAAAAGAGACAAATGTTGGGCAGGGCCAAACCACTAGCAGTGACTCACTCAACCTTTGTGGAATTTGAACTCCACAGTTATGAGAGTATTCCTTGTACTCACAATAAAGATGGTATTGGTAGTGAAGTGAGGTGAGGAAGGCAGACTGGCCCAGTAGCCCAGCATTTTTAGAGAAAAATTCTGAATTATTTACTTCACTGCGTATGCTTATTCTTTCTTTTCGATTGCTTGCAGTTCACTCCCACTTTTCCTTTGTACCCCCTTCTTTTCAGATCTCTCATCTTTTCAAAAAATTACCTTCCACGTCTTGACCACAGAACTCCTCTCTCTACTTATCTCATTGTATTCAGTGTTAGACAGTAAGCAACCTGTTTTTATGAGACTGGCTGATTTGTCCCCATCAGCAGTTTACATTGGCATGACCTAAATATGCAAGTAAGATCTAGTTAGGTTGACTTAAAGTCACATTTCTATTGCACAGCCCATAGTTCAAGTTTACAGACTGAATCTCTATCCCTAACAATTTACTTCCCATTGACCCAAGTATGAATATAGGTATTTCTCAACACTTAACTCTCACCATGACCAAGAAAACTAAAATAAGCTTCAACGTGGAGATTGTATTGGAGTCTCATTTTCCCACAAAAGGACAGAGCAATTCAAAATACAGAACTCTGACCCTATCACTGCCTCCTGTGTAAAGAGAGATGGAAGGTGAGCTTAAGATGCTATAGATCAGCACTGAGCAATCTGCAGCCATATGCTGCCCCTCAGCTCTGCCATATGGCTCTGAGTCTAATTTCAAATGGACTTTTCAGCACATTTTAAAGTTAAGGAGTTACGTGGGAATAAGGAACCTTTGTGGAAACCACCTACCAAGTGTAGAAGATATTTTAGGATGGCCAACTTTCTAGCCTGTGTTCTCCAGCTAGAACCACACAGAAGCAGAAGTAAAGGCTTGTGGTTGGTAAAAATGAAGCAGATGCCTATTGAGAGACCCCAAGCGGTTGGGCCCATGGGCTTCATTATGCAACTCTGACTATGGAGTCCCAGAGTACCTTAGTATAAGAAAATACAGAGAGCATTTACTTCTTTTCTCAGAGAATGAGGATTACTTTTTAAGTTGCATCATTTTTTAACTTTGTACCATATAGTAATGTAAAATAATTTTATTTTATTAGGGGGAGATACAGTATGGATAGTTTTCCAAATTTTACTTTTAAAAATTTATTTTATTATCAAGTTTATTTATTTATTTTCCTCTTCTTGCCCTCCCTCCCTCCTCGTTGTCAACTTTTACCACAGTGTAAAATGCCATGTAGATTACATATATATGCAAAGAAAGGTTCTTGGCCTTGGGCAGTTCCTGGTTTTGGAGGGATATTAGCTATGATAAAATGCCTTTTAATACAAATACATATTCATAAAGGCTAGAACAATACTTCTAGAGAAATCCAGAGAAAAGTGAGGTCACTGGGACCTGGTATGTCAGAGAGTGTGGGACTGGGAGTAGGGGATGCTGAAGAAGGAACCAGACAGCTATGCAGAGATCAGCTTTGAGCTGAGTCAAAAGTCTTGGAAGACAATATTTCCCCCCAAACTCCCTGAATCATCACTTCCTTTTCAAACTCAATTCCAGTAGATCTGGTTAAGCTGGCCTGTGCTCCTTTAGTGAAGAAAACAGATTGTGGGAATTACACCTCAACATACAAAGTAATAGGAGCTCCATCGGGCATTTACTTTGCATCTTTTGTAATTCAAAATGGTACAATATTAAGAGATCAACCTAGAATAATCAAAAAGGTACATCGGGTGTTACTTTCCATAAGCAATAAGAAATATCCATCAAGTTTTAACATAAATTAAAAGAACAAATCTTAAAGTTGTCATGGTCTTAGCATATATTACCTCATTTTCTCCTTAGGAGAAGCATTGTTATGTAAAGAAAACGAAGGGTTATAGAAGGTAAGTGACTTGGTTGAAGTCACAAAGCTAGCAATGGAATATGTATTAGAAGCAAAAACTCCCAATAGAATGCATAGCCCGTGCATTTTGGTTATTATTCCATGACTCGTCATCGAGATTAATCTTCATTGTGCCACTCCGGGAACATTCAATGGATGTTTACTCTGAACAGTTCCCTATGCTGAGCTCTGTAGGAGTCAAAGATGAGAAAGGCATAGTCCCTTTGACGTGGATTAAAAGGGCAGAGTCAAAATAGAAACATATTTAGGTTTAGCATTATAAACATATTTTTATGTTACCCAAAGCACAATCCTTTTCCACAATGTCACATCAAGCTTTTTATTTTCTCTCTCTCTGCATCTTCCTGCTCCCTGGAGCCTAAACCTTCTAAGATCAAGGCACTAAAAAATGTGTTTTTTTTCTTTCCTATTTTGACTCAAAGCAGGAAGGAGGACAGTACTTATAGAAACACAAAATAGAGAATAATTGGTTGAAAAGGGTTTCACCTTCAAAAATGTAAGTATCTATCTTTTGGGGTTATTTTTATTTTATTTTACTTTATTTTTCTCCCACAGTGGCCATTCCACAAGGGCTTCTTTATCCCACAGCCTTCTTCTTGGGGTTGATTGAGTTCCCTTTCTATAACCATCAACACCACCAAGCCAAGCAGAAAAAAAAACTAATGACTACATTGAACTCTAGCTAACTGAGTGCTGGGATGTTGGCAGGAAGAGAAGAGTTAGGGTCTGCAGGGGTGGAGGAGAACATGTGAGAAATGGGATTTGGGGGTGACACTTTCTGCAGTGGGAGGGAGAACGCATGAGTAGGGCTTTTGCAAAGGCTGGGGATAAAGCTGGGGATCCGTGGAGGGTCCGTGAGATAAGTTAATTTTACAGGGAATGCCACTCTGAATTCCGCACCACACTGTGGACTCTGTATGGATTGAGTTATATCTCCTGAACCTCAAGGGATGTATGTGTTCACTGCGTAGTTTTCAGTGCTCCATGTCTATTTGCTCAGTTTGCATATTGTTCATCATTTTCCCATTGTCATCAACTCCAGATTCTTGGTTTCCTCTAGTGTGGAAGATAGGAGAAAAGGAGAGCTACTTGTGGACTAAAACAGCTAGTTGACAAATAATATTTACTTACTCGTGTCCTTACTAATTTTCTTCAAAAGATATGTGTCCTGGCTGATGCAAGCATGTGCTGTCCACAGGGATGTATTATAATGTGACCTGCAAGCCTAGCACAGAAGTGTATCAGATACCAGATCTAAGTATTTTGCCAGCGTTTGCCTTCTAGAAAAAGAGGTAGATATTCTCCTTCCTCTTCTTCAAGAGAAATTGTGAGGAAGAAGAGAAATTTGACTGACCATCAATCAAGGGAAGGAAAGATTATATATCATCCACTCATTCTTTTATTCATTCAATGTTTATTGAGCATTTATTGTGTCCCTGGTATTGACTAGGCATCAAGGCTACAGCTATGAAGATAACAGACACAATCTGTCCACTCATGGATCTTACTAGCCTGTATATGAAATGAAAACCAAATGAGTTGCTATAATAATCCAAAGCTATCACAGTCACTAATGTAATTAACATTCATTAAACTCCTAGTAGGTATCAGGCACTATGACAGGCACAGCATATACACAGATAAATCAGATTTGATTGCTATCAACAAAGAGCTAAAAGCCCAGTGAGAGGGGCAGATAATCTCTTTTGAGCATGACATGTGATTGCTGTGGGAGCACTGGGGAGAGAGTGACAATGCCTGCCTGGGAAGGCTGGGGCAGGTATCATGAAGTCTTTACAATGGCTGACAAGTGATCGAGATGTCCACCTGTGCCTCCCTATGGTGGCTTCTTTGTTGGTCTGGTAATTTCCATTGTCGATTCAAAGAAACTCAGTGATGTTAAAAATAAGTCACCTTCTAGGAAATGATGATGCCAGGAAGTAAATAGGATAATTAAATATTTTAAATATAACTCTTTCTCTGTTCAAGCATGCTTTTCCAGGGTCTGAATGAAGAAGCAAAGTAGGGAGACAGACAAAGAGGCAAACATCTCTTGGCTGTAATGAACCAGCTTTAGCCTCAGGTTCACGAGTAAAAGAGGATTTTTCTACCCCAGGAATAGGATGGTGTTTACTACAACGAGGACCTTCATCCTCATCCACTTGCTGTGACTCTGCTTCTCTGAGTTGCTTAATACAGAGTAGGGGGACACAGGTACTCCCAGGAAATATTTGTAGGAGATAGAAAAGTGTAGAGAAGCCCCAGAATAATCACTAGACACTTTATGAATCACATTACTCAATATAAAAATGTGACAGATACTGAAAATACCAGCTATATAGTGAAAACAAATTCAGATGTGTTGATTATTGATTAATTTATCAACTGTTTACTGAGCACCTACCCATGCACTCAAGACATGTGAATATTAAACAAAAGCTCTATCCTTGTGGAGTTTAAATTCTACTGGTAAGGACAAACAATACAGTCAGGGGAAATTCAATGTAATTTTAAATTAACACAGAAAACATCACATACATTTCAGGTTGGGGAAGAGTAGGCATTCCTTAAGCTGTTTGCCTTGATGGTCCTTCTACAGGTGTATTCAATTGCCTCTGGTACTAGGCATGTTAGAAAGAAAAATATGCAGATGTACTGCATAATATGCAGTACTGAACATGAGGACTCAGCCCTAGAGACAGGAAATGGGGTGACCTGGAGCCGGGAGGATACTATTTATGCCTCTGCTGAAGAGCAGTACTTCTGAACTAGAGATCGCAGGAATGCTGGTCCATGGCACATTAATGGATAGAACTAGTAATGGGTATCCAAGGATAACAGAGAGTTGCACAGGTCAAAAAGTTGGAAAACATTGAATACTCTACTTCCTTTAGTAGATGCAAAATACACATTAGTTTAGTACATTTTCTGAAGTGTTCTTAGAAAACAAATCTCATCATTCTCTGTTTAAATATTTGTTTCCTTTATATACTTAAAGCCTGTGATTTTTTGTTCTCTTAGTGACAAACTGTTCTTCACTGAATATGAGATACCATTGATCACAAGAAGTACCACTACTTAATTTGCCACTATGAAATAAAAAAAAAAAAATCCTGTCAATTATAATTGTAATATATTGTCATGTATGAGACACATTCTGATTTGAGAGATGTTAGCATGTGAAAATACATGAAACTTCAAATTGTTGAATAGAGGCAGATTCAGTTCTTAAATATGCCAAACTAAGGAGACCTTTTTTCTCTAACCCAGGCTGTGTTAGGATTGCTCACTGGCTATTTTCTTTTAATCACCATGAAATAGATATTATAGGATGCTTAAGTTGTAGCATAGATAACTCACTGATCAACAGAGATTTGTGTTTTCTTTCACAATATAGAATATAATTGGCACTGTGGAGCATACCCACTAGTGGGTGTGAGTGTGTGTGTGTGTGTCTGTGTGTGTTAGTTTTTGGTGGAAGAAAGCTTTTGACTATTTCTGGCCATGGAGTGAAAGCAGAGATGATGCAAGTCACTTCTGAACAGAGGTAATTAATATATGTCTGTCTTCTACTTGCTTTTCTCACATTATTCAGCAAACTGCATGCTGAATATGGCAGCATAGTGAAATAAGAGGAACCTGGATCTAAGAATTATTCTTGGAGTATCTCCAATCAGGAATATCCTCACTGAGAATTTCATGAGCAAGAAATAAACTTTTATTATGTCAAGTCACTAAAATCTGGAGGTTGATACAGCAATTAGCCTAACCTAACACAGGTCAACTTTGTTCTTTCATTATTTCTTACTGAATGTGAAGTTTCTGCCAATAAAATTGAACACTTACTTCCTCCAGAATGCTAGTGAAGATGGGATTCCTCCACTGACTGAATGATTATGCCTCCCGAGTTGACCTTGTTCCATGTGAAGGGGCTGGAAAATCAAGTTGCCTTCCAAGCCCCTGGCTAAGTCTTTACTACTGTGCCCAAGGTGTGACTATTATTATACTACAGTGGAAATTATGGGCCCGGGATGGTAGCTAATCACCACTGTCTTGTTTTCTTATAATACTATGGTAGTCCGTCCATCAATAAAAGCAAATAAGATTTGATAACTGAGGGCTTAAAGTTTCTCTTTTGTTTTAACACATAGCCTGTCCTCTGGAAGAGACACACAAAACTGATATCTTTGGTTAAGGTCAGTAGATAGTGTGTTAATGTCATAAAAAGGAAGCATCTTTTACAAGGCACTATTGTGAATTCTCTAGTCATAGAATTTTTCAGGAAGACTTTTATAAAACACATATATTAACTTCTCATAAAACAGAGTCTAGAAGATCGTCTTGAACCCTTTCTCTGAGGCCTCATCTTGACCATCAAAGGGTTTTCTCTTCAGTGACAGTAAGGAAGAGAATTTGTACCACTACACACTCACATTACTCTATTCAGTTAAGTGCTGTGTCCTATTAACAGTCTATTTGTGTCTGGCTTGAAATAACACACATTTATTCTTAGAAGGTAGAGTGGTGTATGTGTGTGAGATGGAGGTAGGAGTTTGAGAGGCCTGAGGTATGAACAATATACAACCTCAGAATATTATTATCATGGAATGAGGTAATTCCATTTGCAATTTTAGAAAGATTGCTTTGATTTCAGGATAAAGATGGATTGGTAGATCTGGGACATTAGAAGAAGTGAGTCTGGATGCTGGAAAACCCATTAACAATATATTACACTAACGTAGACCAAAGGGCATCATAACAATCATAATAAAAAAGAAGATGGACATTTTAGAATTGTTTAGAATATTTCTAGATAAAATATCTAGGACTTAGTTGAATGTTTTGTTTTAAAATGTAGGTTTTATTATTCAGGTGTGGTGAGAACAATAGTTCAGGAGAGGATCGTCCCTGGAAAGATAGTTTGTCACTCACAGTTTCCATGCCGCACTGTGCAGGGCTAATGTGGGGACGCACCGTGGTTGGAAGGAAGGCCGAAGGAGAGAGGGAAAAGCATGAGCAGGATCCTGTGTTGTGGCTTCTGTGGGAAAGGCAAGGAAAGGAGCGTAAGTAGGCTTAAGTTTGCCTAGTTTGAATCATTTTAGCAGACTCTGGCACATGGGAATTTTCTCTAGTTGTCTGGTACCTGGCCCTGTGATGATAAGGGCGAAAGAATTTTGCCACCTAGGGTAAAAAAGCAAGACAGAGAGGGTGGTTCAGCAACAGACTTTGGATTGGTTAGTTTGCATATGAAAGGCACACTGCAGGGCAAATTATTTGCTGTCTTTAAAAACTGGCTAGCCCTGAGAGGGGCAATCTATTTTCAGTGAGGCTCCCAAGCTAAAGCATCAAGAATATAGAAAATAAGAAAATATGGTTAATATGCATTTGATGAGAGAAATGAGAAGTCAAGGAGATTTCCATCTTGGGTGACTATGTCGAAGTGAAATGCTATTAACTTTCCACGGAACTAAACTTTATTGAGCACCTTTTCTGTGCCAGGCATTTAAGACTTTGATATAGTCTCAATCCTCAAAGCAAAATTTTGACAGGGGGACTATTTTTAGCTTAATTTTAGAGCTGTGTTAAAGTAGTCTGCGAGAATTTGTGCTCAGCCTCCTCTGACACACTACTTCACAACTTCACTTTATATTTATTGGATCTGAGGAATATACAGATGAACCATGCACTAGACTAGGAATTTTATATAGATTAATTTAATTCAATCATGCAAAACAAATGAGATTATTTCCATTTTAAAGACCAGAAAGTTAGGGCTTAGTGGCTGATATCATTTGCCTACTGTCACATGGCCTTAATTCTATGAATGTCATAAATACCAGCTTCTGTCGTGATTAAAATTATTATTCCAGTTTTCAGACCAGAAATTAAGGCTTCTTAGTTTAAGTAAGTGACTTGACCAGTGCCACAAGGCCATAAATCACCCAGTCTGGATTTGAATTTCAGTGTATTTGATTCTTCATTCCAATCTTTTTCTACCATCCCTATGCTTTTCAAACTGTTTCACTGGAGCTTTATTTTTAATCACTTTCATAATGCGAGTTTTTTTCCCAAGATTTCACAAGGTTGCCTGGAGCTATGGGTTGAATTGTGCACCCCACTTCCAATTCATATGTCGAGGACCTAACTAACCCTGACTCCTCCCAATGTGGCTGTATTTTAAGATAAGGTCTTTCAAAAGGTAATTAAGGTCAAATGAGGCCATCTGGGTGGACCTTAATCCAATATGACTGATGTCCTTATAAGAAGAGGAATTTAGGATACAGACACACACAGAGGAAAGACCATGTGAAGAAACAGAGAGAGGATGGGCCAAGGAGAGAGCCTAAAAAGAAATCAATCCTACTGACACCCCGATCTCAGACTCCCAGCCTCCATAACTTTGTGGAAAAAATTAAATTCTATTGTTTAAGGCACTCATTTTGTGGTATTTTGTTTGGCAACCGTAGGAGACTAATGTAGACTGTAAGTTTCCGCTATGAAAACAAAACTGGAAAGCCACTGCCCTAGTCAGCTAAGCAGACTGCTTGGCCAATCCGATTGTTTTTTTAAGTTCACTGTCGCTGAGGTCAGATGATTTACTGGGATAAAAGTCAGCTTCCTCTTGCTGTTACTCCGGACACTGGTCTGCAGACATTTTCTTCTTCTTCTTCTTCTAACTTCCCCTCCTTAGACAGGGGACATAAATATTAGAGAAACAAAAGTCCAGAATGCTAAGCTTGCCACTCTCACTTCCTCTCTTGCCCCATAAGCTGGCGCTGCTTTGAATACAGTAATTGCTGTGGGTCACTGAGCAAGGGAGAGAAGACAGTGCCTTGGAGGCTGCCCAGGCAGGTGGTTACCGTTACACATGCTTTCACAGGGTCCTTTTGGGTCACAGAAAATGCCAGGATGATGCCTCCCACCTGCCTGGCTGAGATTCTGATCCCAGCCATGGCCTTCCTTTCCTGCGTGAGACCTGAGAGCTGGGACCCTTGTGTGCAGGTATGTGTTCGAAGTCAGTTTATCTCCTGTGTGCTTTGTCTTGTTTCTGAAAAACTGCCCTCTGCCCAGAACTTCCTACTGTGTGGTGACCTGGTTAGTTTCATTTGCAAAAAGGAGTCAAATTATCTTCAAGAGATGGGGACCATCTAATTCATGATTACCAGGCACTCACGGGCAGCCCATGGGGATCCTGTCCCATTTAGGGCTTTAGGTCAGTCAGATAAACCCGCTTAAAATCCCTGTTCTTAGGCTTCCGTGCTGTGTGACCTTGAAGAAGTTATTTAACCTCTCTGAGACTTGTTCTCACATCTATAAAAGAAATATAATAATACCTTCTTCAACAGAGAGCTGTTAGAAGGCTGCTTCTTATCATTCCTTTCTGCTGGTTGTCTTGTACTTTCAGCTTCAAGCAGTCACCTGGCCCCTTTCAATTTCAGGAAGATTTTTTTTCCCCTTGTCTCTTAATAGAAGAAACTTTCCAAGTGTATTTCAGACTTCTAAATCTAGTCCAAGTTCTAGCTAAAGGATGAAAAGAAAAGAGATTTAAAAAAATAAAAGGAGAGACATAGAAATAAAGAAAGAGACACAGAGAGGTAGATAAAGAGGGGAGGGGAAAAAAAGAGAAAAAGACATAAAATGTCAGTTAATGCAATGGTTTCTTTCTTTGTGAAACACCTACCAGCCGGTTCATAATCCCATTCATGCTGGATCTCTTTTGTTTTTTCCCTGCATGGACTTTCTGATTGCTTTGGAAGTCCATGATAGAACCAATAAGCCAAGAGAATGTCCTGGGATTTTACGGTGTGGCAGGGACAGAAACTCAACAAAAGCATAAACCAGAGGACGTGAGGGAAATAGCAGACTTTAATATCTAACAAAGATGAATTTGTTATCTCAGTCTTCTGTTCCTCCAATTCTCTGCCCCACAGTCCTACTCCTTGTCCTCCTGTGATTCTCCTCCCATTAAGTTAATAGGGAGAGATCCTCCAATTATTGTCACCCTCAGATAAAATCAGTCTTACTCTTGGCTTCTCTCTTTCTTCATGCCCATATTCTCCTGATCTTCAAAGCCTGCCTATCCCTTCAGTGCCAGCCTAGGGCAAGTCCTCAATTTCCCTAGCCTTGACTCCTGACACCCCAGCTCTCTTCCTTTAATCCACTGTGTACATTTTCGTTTGTTGTTTATTTGTTGTTGCTGTTTTTTCTGAGGCTCAGTTCTGACAAATTATCCTCCTTAAAAACATAATAACTTTTCATTGCTATTAGGACTGTTTCCTAGCACAAGCATTGTTAATCCCTCTAGCTAGAATGTTTTCCCCCTAGATCGGTGCCACCCAGTAATGTAATGTACAACACATATTTAAATTTAAATAATAAATCTAACTAACTAAATTTTAACTAACTAAATTTAAAACATAGTTTAAAATTTCCTAGTAGACACATTAAATAAAAAGGTGAATTTAATTTTAATATTTTTATTGAACCCAGTATATTTAAAATGTGATTTTGAAATGTAATTTACACTGAACTATTAAAAATATTTTTTACCTTGTTTTGTTGGGATTAAATCTTTAGTATATATTTTACCTTTATCATACACCTCAATTTAGACTATCCACATTTGTCACGGTCAATTGCCTTGTGTCACTAGTGGCCGCTGTGTTAATGCAGCCCTAGATATTTTCGTGACTTAATCCCTCACTTTATTCAGATCTCTGCTTAAAAGTCATCTTCTTTGGAATTTCTTCCTTGATCCCCCTCACCTCCCATCCACCTCTAATCTTTTATGCTGCTTTATTATTTTTATAGCACATCACTACATATATTTGTTTATTTGTTCATTGTCTTTTCCTTTGAAATGGAATCTGTAAAAGGGCAAGATCATTGATGGCTTTATTTATCACTATATTCCAGTGTTCAGTACATAGTAGTTATTCAATTTATATGTATCAAACAATTAAAAGTACTGCCACAGGACAAAGTATCCAGCTCTGGCTTCTCCTCTAGCTTGGGGTTTTACTATTTCCTCTATGCGCCACCTAATCTAAACTAGTTTTTCACCTCTCCTTATTCACAATGTTTTTGCCTTTTACTCTTCCCATGTATCCAAATCTTGCTCATCCTTTAAGACCCGCCTTGAAATCTTCTCTTTCTCAAAAGCCATTTACCATTCCTGTATCCAGAATTGATCTCTACCTTTTCTGAAGCAGAGGAAATATTTTTCAAACATGGTTAATGGCTGTTTTCAGTAGGATGAGTTGTGCTCCTATCTTAACCCTTACTCTAGAGTATGAGCTCATCGAAGTTTCGAGTCATGTCATGTTGATTTTTGTACTGTCCTAAACTCTAAGCAGAAACTTTGGATTTAAGCAAACCTCCATTCATTTATTCGACAAAGATTTACTAAGCATTGACCATTTGCCAGGCACCATTCTGAGTGTTGCAGACATAGCAGAGCTCAAGACCTTCACAGCATACTCTCTAGTGGGGGAGATGAACAATACATATGGAACAATCACATGGACAACATAATGTCAGAGGGTGATGCATCTGTGAAAGAAGATGAAAGAGGGCATGAGAAAAGTTACTGGCAACATCCTCTATTATATAATATGGTCTGTGAGACTCCTAAAAAGCATAATGATCACAAGGATGTAAAGAAGTACAGCAGAGGGAATATAGTCAGTAATATTGTAATAACGATGTATATGGTGTCAGGTGGGTACCAGACTTACTGGGGGATCACTTTATAAATTATATAAATGTCTAACTACTACCTATATACCTGAGACTAACATAATATTGAATGTCAACTTTAATTAGAAAAAATTTAAATTAAAAAAAGGGTAACATTTAAGCAGACATGTGAAATGAGGACCTGTATGTATAGCCAGTGAGACTTTATACATATTATTTTATCTCTTTGAATTCTTCTCCTTTAAAAAGTTTATTTGAAGATTAAGTTAAAATATGTAACATAAGAAATATACTGGCATATAGTAAGGGATTAATAACAACTAATAATAATAAATGTTAACATTTATTGATCATTTACACTATAATAAACTTTGAGATAATCTCTTTAAATACCTTATCTCATTTAATCCTTTTAACAGATTCTACTGGTATTAAATAACAAAAGCCAAAATTAGCAGGCTTAAGCAAGACATTTTGTTAAAGAAATCAGAGAAATCAGAAATTAAATGGGAGATTAGAGAACAAGTCTGACAAATAATTTGGGAAAGAATAATAGAAACCAACACAGAAACCAAGGCAGCATAAGACACTTGACACTATTTGCTAGGTCCTGCCACTGAAGTTCATGTTCTTTAAAGATTTCCCCCCCATTTCTGAATCACCTGATCAAAGGTTAATAAGCCAAGGAAGAGAATACAACTGGCAAAAACTGGGCTATGATTAAGGGAGGTCTGGACACCTTGATTGGCAATCTCCCCAAGGCTGTATACAATGCAGGGAATTACGGAAAAAAGAGGCTTTTCCTAAAACACACAGGAGAGCTTGGGTGAAATCCCAAGCTTTTTGACTCCAGAGACTCAGCTCTTTTCCACTCGACTCTATTGCTTCTTGGTAAATGTTGCCATTATTATAGTAGAGGTTAGAACACTGGGTACATGGTAGGTGCTCTTTCCTTCTTAATCTAGAGTAATATGTTCTATAAGTGTTAAGTGAATAGATAAATGGATAGATGGATGGATGGACGGATGGATGAACAAATGGATGGAAAAAGGAAGGTTGACTAGCCCATGAGCTTGTACTAAGGGCCTCCCAGACTCTTGCCTAGGAGAGGGGAGAGGTCTATTGAGGTGTACACAGTAAAACACTGCATCTAATGTATGATCATTGCAGGTGGTTCCTCACATTACCTACGAGTGCATGGAGCTGAATCTCTACAAAATCCCCAACAACATCCCCACATCAGTCAAGAAACTGGATCTGAGCTTTAACCCCCTGAGGCGTCTAAGCAGCCATAGCTTCTCCAACTTCTCAGAATTGCAGGTGCTGGATTTATCTAGGTAATGAATGAGCATTTAGGTACTGTACAAGGTAAAATTTTCATTGTTGTATCATTTCATTCTTGAGCCAGAAAGCCTAGCTGGTGGAATCTCATCTTCATTCACTTATACATTTATTCAATAGATGTCATACTTGCTATATAATTTTGGGCAAGCCACCTCCCATCTCCAGGTCTCAGTTTCATAAAGTCTGTGAACTGAGCAGTTGGACAAGAGATAGTTTCTAAGGATAATTCTATCTTTGAATCTTCTTTTAAGTCAGGAGAGAAAGTGAACTCAAACTCTTTCATCAGGAGATATCGTTGGCTACTTGCTATATGTTGTATACTCTGCTATAAGGGCGGCAGGCAAGAGTGCGAAGCTTCATCTGTATTTGCAGACGCCCCCCCAGCACTAGTATCACTGCCTCAGATCCACCTCAGATCATCAGACATTAGATTCTCAGAGGAGCACCGGTCCCCAGTGCCAAAATGGTTGAGGACTACTGGAATAGATATCTTTTGCCTATTCTATTGATTTACAATGTACATATACAGTAATTCAACTAGTTCTCTAAGGATGCTTTGTGATAGACCAGGAAGCCTTTCCCCCCCCCCCACAGAAACCTATTGATTATCTATCTATCTATCTATCTATCTATCTATCTATCTATCTATCTATCTATCTATCATCTATCTAATCTATCTATTATCTATCTATCATCTATTTATCATCTATCTATCTATCTATATGTCTCTCTCTCTATATATATATGTGTGTGTGTGTGTGTGTGTGTGTGTGTGTGTGTGTGTGTGTGTAAAAGAAACACACTTGGAGAGTTTAAATGATTTATCTATATTCATGTAGCTTGTTGGCCGTAGATCAGAGATTCAAGTTTACATCTCCTACTTCCAAGTTAAATGTTTTCTTCAGAACAATTCTCAGCATTCCACTTCTCTAAAGTGATGAGCATGCTTTGACAGAACAGAGACACAGGAAGACACTTTTAGTCTTGCCTGATGCACAGAGTGATATATACATAAGATTATTGGCTATAAAATCATATTACTAAAAGCAACTTGAGAAATAATCAGCTTTAGTTGCTTCACTTAGAAATATGACAACTGAAGCTTGTAGAAGAAAAAAAGTTGCCAAGTTCACGTGGTATGAAAGGACAAGCAGAGACACCAGAACTGGAAGTCTTGGCTCTGTCTTCCATTGTTCTTTTGACTGGACCCACCAACATCTATCAAGTTGCCCATCAATTATAAAAGCTTGGATAGAAAGGATTTTATTATCTATGAACTTCCTGAAGGGAAGATCAGGTGAGTGGGGAGCATTGCAAATGTGATTCAGGGTGCACTAGGAAAGCACTCATTTACAAACCCTACTGGCAGGCACTTACAATGCTAGCAAGAGTTTACCATTAGTTCACTGTTTGCTGGCTGGATAAGAGCCTTGTCTCTAGGATACCTCTATGAACATTGCATATACCATGGCTTCCATTTCACTGGGGGTGAAATAGAAGTACTTTTCTAGTCTGGAAGTACTTTTTCTTGTCTGAAAGTCTTGGTCTTATTGTAACCCCCTTTCTTCACCATTCCATCTGATACCTCTCCACTTCTCTCTCTGTACTCCAGCACAAAGATGTTTTTCAGGGTTCCTCCATGTATGACAGCTGCTGCTTAACTTGAGACTTTTGTATCTGCTCTTCTGTTCACTTCCTTTCTTGTTAATCCCTACTCATCTTCCAGATGTCACCTTCACTGTTCTTAGAGAAGCCTGCTTTGATCTCCTTTATCTAAGTCTGTTCTCTTGATGTCAACTCTAGCAGAATTTTCTTCCACAAAACTCATTCCTATCATGTTATTAACATGTACCTCTGATAATGACAACTTTCAACTATTTGGCAATCATATAAGGATAACTTTTTATCAACATTAAGGGTCTCTGTGACACATCTGTAATTTCTTTTTATCTTTGAAATTGACATTCACCAGTCATTTATTATGCCTAACAAATAACAACTATCTGCATCATTTATACCAGTCAGATCTATGATCATACTTACTTGGGAATAAGTATACTTGGTTGGGAATAGCTAAAGTTGATCCAAGGCTATTACATACTCGATCAGTCATATAGTCTTTATGTGCCCCAGTTATTAATCTTAAACTGATTTCTTTCTGATAAATGTACTGTCTCCATTTAGTGTGTGTACCGAGAAAGAGAGAAAGAGAGAGAGAGAGAAAGAGAGAAAGAGAGAGAGAGAGAGAGAGAGAGAGAGAGAGAGAGAGAGAGAGAGAGAGAGATTATCATTAAGGATAGTATGATAATACCAAAGCTGTGAAGTGTATTATTTGTTCAGCCTAGTTTGATGTCTTTGCCTATGCACAATCATAAGGCATGCCAAATCTGTATGAAGAGCTAGATAATTGAGGGCTCTTTTTCCATTTGGGGTTTTCTATTCAGCAGACATACTATATAATCTGTATCTTTTTCCCTGTAGGTGTGAAATTCAGATGATTGAAGATGATGCATATGAGGGTCTAAACCATCTCTCCACCTTGATATTGACAGGAAACCCTATCCAGAATTTAGCCATGGGAGCCTTTTCTGGACTATCAAGTTTACAGACACTGGTGGCTGTGGAGATAAACCTAGTGTCTCTAGAGGACTTCCCCATTGGACATCTGAAAACTCTGAAGGAGCTAAATGTGGCTCACAATCTTATTGATTCCTTCAAGTTACCTGAATATTTTTCTAATCTGTCCAACCTGGAACACTTAGACCTTTCCAATAACAAGATCCAAACTATCTGTCATAAAGACCTACAGGTTCTACATCAAATGCCCCCATTTAAACTCTCTTTAGACTTGTCCCTGAACCCTTTAGACTTCATCCAACAAGGTGCCTTTAAAGAAATTAAGCTCCATGAACTAACTTTGAGAAGTAATTTTAACAGTACAGATGTAATGAAAACTTGTATTCAAGGCCTGGCTGGCCTAAAAATCAATCGGTTGGTTCTAGGAGAATTTAAAAATGAAAGAGTCATACAACATTTGGACAAATCTGCCATGGAGGGACTCTGCAATGTGACCATTGACGAATTCCGGATAACATACTTTGATGACTTCTCAGGGGATGCTAGTAGCTTTTTAAATTGTTTGGCAAATGTTTCTACAATTTCTCTGGTGAATCTGTATTTAAAAAGGCTAGCATGCCTTTCTAAAGATTTCAAATGGCAACAATTAAAACTGACTAACTCTAAATTTGAATATTTTCCCATATTGGAGCTTGCCTCTCTCAAAAAATTGGTTTTCACTGCCAACAGAGGTATGAGCACTTTTACTGAAGTTAAACTACCAAAACTTGAGTTTCTAGATCTCAGTAGAAATGGTATGAGTTTCAAGAGTTGCTGTTCTCACACTTTTTGGGGGACAACTAGACTGAAACACTTAAATCTGAGCTTTAATAATATTATTACCATGAGCTCAAACTTTATAGGCTTAGAGCAACTAAACTATCTGGATTTCCAGCATTCCAATTTGAAACAGGCCAGTGATTTTTCAGTATTCCTATCACTCAGAAACCTACTTTATCTCGATATTTCTTATACTCGCATCCAAATTGTCTTCATTGGCATCTTTGATGGCTTGTTCAGCCTTGAAGTCTTGAAAATGGCTGGCAATTCTTTTCAGGACAACTCCGTTTCAAATATCTTCAAAGCGCTGACTAACTTAACCTTCCTGGACCTCTCTAATTGTCAACTAGAACAAGTATCCCGGGTGGCATTTGGCTCACTCGTTAAACTTAAGTCACTAAATATGAGTCACAACCACTTTTTGTCCTTGGATCTATTTCCTTATAAACTTCTCCACTCTCTCCAGGTTCTGGACTACAGTTTTAATCGTATAGTGGCCTCTAATAGGCAAGAATTACAGCATTTCCCAAGTAATCTAACTTCCTTACATCTCACTGGGAATGACTTTGCTTGCATTTGTGAACACCAAAGTTTTCTGCAGTGGGTCAAGGACCACAGGCACCTCTTGGTGGGAGTTACACAAATGGTGTGTGTGAAACCTTTAGATATGCAGGGTGTGCCTGTACTCAGCTTTAGAAATGCCACCTGTCAGATGAACAAGACTGTCATTAGTTTGTCAGTTCTCACCGTACTCGTGGTATGTGTGGTAGCAGTTCTCATTTATAAGTTCTATTTCCACCTGATGCTGTTTGCTGGCTGCAAAAAGTATGGCAGAGGTGAAAGCATCTATGATGCCTTTGTTATCTACTCAAGCCAGGATGAGGACTGGGTGAGGAATGAGTTGGTAAAGAACTTGGAGGAGGGGGTGCCCCCGTTTCAGCTCTGCCTTCACTACAGAGACTTTATTCCTGGTGTGGCCATTGCTGCCAACATCATCCAGGAGGGTTTCCACAAGAGCCGAAAGGTTATCGTCGTGGTGTCCCAGCACTTCATCCAGAGCCGATGGTGTTTATTTGAGTATGAAATTGCCCAGACCTGGCAGTTTCTGAGCAGTCGTGCGGGCATCATCTTCATTGTCCTACAGAAGGTGGAGAAGTCCCTGCTCCGGCAGCAGGTGGAGCTGTATCGCCTTCTCAGCAGGAACACCTACCTGGAGTGGGAGGACAGTGTCCTCGGGCGGCACATCTTCTGGAGACGACTCAGAAAAGCCTTGCTAGATGGCAAACCGTGGAGTCCAGAAGGAAAAGCAGAGGCAGAAAGCAGCCAGCATGAAACAATAAGCACTATCTGAGGAGGAAAAACTCCTGAGGTGCTTCTTGTGCAGCTGGATTCAGTACTTGTTCAGTTAACAAGTATTAAATGTTGCGACACTGCAGGCATTGTGTTAAGGGAACATGATTCAGTGGTACACAAGATACACAAGGCAGCTGATCTCATGGAGTTTACAATGCAGATGCAATAAATACCATGCTAAAACACAGAACCTCCAGGTGGATGTTTCAACCAACTCAGCTAAGGAGTCCGGGAGAAGGAACGTCAACTCAACTTTTACCCCATAAAACTGAATTATAACTAAGAGACTGGCCCCAGTGAGATCAGAAAAGGTCATAGTTTTCCTGATCCTTTTGAATGGAAAGCATCTCATATTTTACATTTTAGTCATCTTAAAACAAAGCAGGTATGGCAGTTTCAACTTCATTGGGTCTGTGTTTACTTTTCTCTTTTATATTGAATACAATTAAAATTCTACTTGTGGCTCCTGATTCGGATCTTCCCTCTACTTTAAGTCAGTTTCCTTATAAAAATTAAAATTTTGCAACAATTCCTAAGGAAACTTGATTAATACTTATTTACAAACATCCCGGTCATGCCTTAGCATGTCTATTTATTAATTAATAGTCTCTGATATATTTTTGTTTTTATAAAATCCATTTCTCATTTTGTATATCTTTTCTATAAACCGTTATCATAAATAAGGTTCTTAGACACATGCTGGAAATATCCATATTTAAACACTATCTTTCAAGCAAATGTGTAAAATACACTCCGTCACTTTGTCACTTGATGTCATTCTAAATTTATTACCTATAAAGTTATGACTGTCATAACGGTAGCATTAATAATTCAGTTGAAAGTGTCACTAATTATAATTGGGGAGAGGAGTTCAACTTTTTGGTCTCATGGTGAAAAATCTGGGCCAGAGGAAAAGCAATTAGTGGGATGATCTCAGGAGGTCAGCTCCTTTTGCTGATCAAGGAAATGTATGGGCTGATAAAGCTGGGGCATCCACATGACAGGAGTTACAGCAAAGGTTTCTTCTGCATCAGATGAATGTAGTTTGATGGCACACTGAATTCCTCAGGAGACTGTAAAATGATTCAAGATATGAAGCACCCATTGCTGCTTCTTGCTGGGTATGACTCCATGACCACATTTAAAAAAGAGTAGATGTTATCATTGAGAAAATAATGCTCCTGAGGTTAATGTAATGTAGGTCATGGTTAGGGGAGTTTGCAAAAAACAAAATACCCAGTTTCCCCAAGAATGGTGCAATCAAAGAAAGCAATGAAGACATTTGGAAAATAACTTACAACAGCTTTACAGAGTAATAGTCTGCTGTTGTTTTATAACCGAGTTAAGTGGACTCTCAGAAAAGTGAATCCCACGGTACGCAAGGGAAGTAGTGAGTGTGAGTTTTGGCCCTCTCTAAAAGTCACACTAACCAAAACACCAGGAGTTCTCTCTGGAGTTAGGACAGGAAAACACTATGCTACAGTTTATTCTTAGTGTCTTTTTCTGCTGTTTTTTTGTTTTGTCCAGATTTTCTAGTTCTAATTGATTAAACTTATTGTTCATGTATGCTGTCTTTGAATCTCCTTCACTACCTTCATGAAAAGAAATATGTTATAAATAAATCACTTGGTATATATAATATGTATGCATATGCATTTGCCTGATGATTCACGGTTTCAGTGAAAAACCCTTGACTAGTGTTAGCCACACAAAGAACTGCTATGGTTTCACTTCTCATTTTGCAGTGTTAAGCATGAAGCAAAAGGGTTCAGTGGAAAGTGAGATAGAAGGTTTTATGCATTTTTGTGAGAGAAGGGTGTTCTTGGCATAATAGTTACTTTGCAGAAGAGGGGAAAGGACTTCCTTTATAATAGTTATCTTTCACGGCTATTTTTAGGTCCTATTCTCTCATTCTCCTTTATGGATGACATCTAATTTAAATTCCCACACCATGCCTATGAGATGGGCAATAGCAATATTACCCATTAGGAAACTGAGTATTTAAAATAATATATGTTCAGTCCAAAGAACATGATTTGCATGGGTGAATAATCCTCTGGGACTACAAAAAAGGCACAAGGAGAGATATTGAGTGGTCTTTTCAATATCAGCGTTTTAGCAATTGCTGTTTTCCCAACCTGTGGGACCACAGGAGGACTGTAACTTAAATACACAGTTTCTTTCTGACTCGGCCTCCACCCATGGTATTATTGGAACCTCAGCCTTCTTCTGGATTATATAACCTTTCTCAAAATCACCAACATGTTCCTAGCATGTCTTACATAAACTCAAAAGAGTCCTCACCAGACTGACAGAGCTCCGTGAGGGCAGAGAGCACGTCTGTTCACCTTTTGCTTCTCCAGCCCTGAGCTCGATGGCCCACACATAGCAGGTAGTCAACCTCTATTTTTTTGAAGAATTGACGAGTTAATGAAGAAGCATCTCTACAGGAAATGTTATCCTCCATGCTTTCCAGACAAGCCCCTTCAAGCCCCCAGACCACTGTAGTGCTGGGGCTCTTGACTTCCACAGCTGTCTCTTATTCTTATTGTGGTCTATATGGATTTTCTCAATCACTTCCTCCACCATCAAAATTTTGATTGATATTAACCAAAGGAAATTTTTACTATTGATACTTATTGATATTACCATTGTAGCCATAAGAGCCTGAACAAAAGTAAATTAAAGATACATGTGATTAAAGTTTTTAACAATGGACAAATCATACTCGGTAGATGATGGCCTTCCTGTAAACAACATGCTTCGGTTGCTGTATCATTTCTTTAGTCATTCTGACTTCCTGAAGGGAATCACAGACCTATGATTGAACACAGAAGTTATGGAGGAAGTTTCAAAAGCTAAAGGCTTTTCAGATTGTTGGAATAAAATTATGTACTCTGGGCTCCATTATAAAGATCAAGTTTTCCAACTCAAAGTGAAAACTGGAATAAACGGGTGATCAAAAGTAGCCAAATTCATTGAGTATCCTGTGTTCATCTGATTGCTGCCCTGTGGGTTAGGTACCACTTTCTTCATGTTAGCAATGGGGAAATGAACACCCAATAAGGATGAATAATTTGTCCAAGGATGAGTAATTTGTTTATATGCATGAATTGCAATAATAATATTTGCTAAGCCTTTGACACGTGCCTGTTATGGTTCTAATCTATCAATTTATTTAATTATTAAAATTAAATGACAAGTATTGGTAGCTGTGCCATTTCTCAGGTAGAAAAAACTGAGGTGCAAAGAGTGAATTGCCCAATTGGAAAGGAGATAATTAGGGTGAGAAGCCAAGTTGGTCTAATTCCCGGGGCTGCATTCTTTCCATCATGTAACAGTAGCTGCCGTGGCGTCCTGAGCTCTTCTACTAGGGGTAGTCAGAGAAGAGACTGGAGAATAACATAGACAAGGTCAGTAACTCCCATGCCATTTAGAAATTGAAAGTTTAAAAGGCAGCGTCTGCTACTCTCCTTGTATTCTGCAGAAATAGAGATGATACCTCCCTGTGACAATACTAAGTGACAATTCTGCGTGTAAATGGACTTTTTGGCACAAATTGTCCAGTTCTAATAGTCTTGATTATAATTATAAAATAATGGGTTTCTGAAAGGCTGCAAGCAGTTCTGGGAATGGCAATAAGAGTTTAGAAATGACATGTTGTTTATGGGAGAAGTGTTTTGCTGAAAATTAAACCTACGTTTAGAAGAAAGGATTGTGTTGCATGCTCTTAAGAAACTATCTCACTATGTAATTAAATCAAAACCAGTCACCTGCCAATTTGAGCTCTTGTCTCTCACTAACAACCCCTCATCCCTATGAGCCATGCAAGACAGGACTGACCTAAAATAACACAGCCCGGTTCGTATCCACTGTTGCTCAGTACTTTGCTCCTTTATCTCCCCAGGGTCTGGCTATGAGATGCAGTCATGGCTCAACTTCTTCCTGGTGCTCAATCTAATCTTTCTCTTTAGGCTCTTTCTTGGTGGTCTGTCCACCTCCAAAAAAAAGGAATGAACAGCCTTCCCTTTTAAAAGATTTCCTGAGAACCAATATATGGAAAAATGGAGTAAAAAAGAATTATGTGAAATATGTGAAACTGTTTCAGAGGTTCTGAACTTCTCACACAATCCCCAGAGAAGCTGCCTCTGACTTCATTTCTTGGATGACTAAGAGTAGTCTCTCTCTGAAGGTTAGAGAGTCTTCGATGTTCCAAGATCCTGAAGTTAGATTTACTGCTTACTCTAACATGTTTTGTTGTGTCGCTGGGTCACTCTATCTTATCTGTCCTATTGTCTTCTAGCCTCTTCTCTCAACCTTCATTTGTACCTAATCTATTTTCATCACGAACTTCAGGCAGCTTACATTTGAGATGGTTTCAAGAAAACTATTAAAAGTGGAAATAATATATCAAGATGATAATGCTTACCAACTCTGACTTTTAAAAAAGTGTTTGGCTTAAGAATCACTTGAGGACTTAATTATACTGTATATTTTTGTCTGTTTTTCTAGATATGTTTATGATCCTTATTGCTGGAAATTCTGGTATAGTATCAGAGGTTGGGTTTAAGGAATGTTTTTCGAAATATTCCCCAAATGATTTTAATATCTGGAAATGACAGTTATAATAGAAAATGGAGGATAATATCCAACATTTAATATGGTTACTGGTTTTATACTCAAGATTTATTGCTAAGATTCATAACAGCCAAGACAATGTCAACAAAATGGAATGGGTGATCTTTCTTGTTAAAGGAAAGAAGACGCCCCCTATTGGTCAGGTATTTTCTTTACTTCACACTGTAAATTGATGCTGGATCCCACCACACCAGGCTCATCGGGAATACTAGGTCTGGTCTGTTTAATTCCGAGCTTACAATATCCATTTAGACACTGTGACCCAGGCGACTGTTCAGCTATCCTAGTTTCCCCCGGTGTGTTGCCAATTTCCCTTCCTCATGCTCCAGAATAGCCAAGACCCAGGATAAACTCATGACTACAAAAAATGTCATGGTCTGTCCTAAACTGTCCAAGGCATCGGCTGCCAGTTTCATTTTGTCTGATTCTTCATTTCAAAATAAAACCCATCAGCTTCACTTTTGCAAACTGACTATTCAGCTTGCCATTGATTATCAAAATTCCAAAAATGGTTTTCTCTGGGAAACACCAGGATCTCCCATGCAAAGACTTGCTGGGCCATTGTCAGTCATCCCAGGAACCTATTTTTCAATATTGTTGGGAGTGAAGGGGGAGTTGAGGCAGTGAGCATTCAAAGTTGATATTCAGTAGCTTTGATCTCTAACTTTGGGGCCCTGAAACTTCTGAAGCTGTCTACTACTCCCCAGTAGGAAAGACTACATGCAAAGAGCAATTTTGAAATTAACAGTTGGGGCTGACTCTCTGGTTGTTCAGCTCACTGCTGGGTCCTGATAGGTCCTCTGTGCACATCATCTTTTGGTAAATTGGCTGTGGTCTCAGTGTCTTTTCAGGGTCTGAGAACTGAGCATCACAAGAGCAGGAACACCTTTTTCAGTTCCTGAACTATCTGCTGCGGATGTCAGGTAAGCGAGGAGAGGCAGTGGGAGTGTGGCTTAGAACTTCTCTCTGGACTCCAGTCTCACCTATAAAATGGGACACTTGGGCTGGATCAGCATTTTCAAAAGTGTGATATGTTGGTAAATGAGGTGATTTTTGGTGGTTAACAGATGAGTATATTGTCTCTCATGATTAGGCATATATTTTATGGTTAATTTCTATTTATGATAGGTTTTGTGAATAGTAAGGAATACGATTCCTTAAAATTATATATTTAAGTTTACAACATGAGCCTTATGAAGAAAAAAAAAAGAGAACATGAATAATACCAGAAGTATGTAGATGTAAAAAAAAAAAAACATTTTGAACATGCCATGAGAAAGTCTGCCTATTAGAAAGCAGTGGGCCAACTGGAGACTGAGAGTCAGGCAAGCTCTTTGACATTCCAGCATGTTCAGCTCTCCAGGACTATTTTCTTATCTATAAAATGCAGGGGGTTGAGTACATGTTCTTTTCAGTAATTCCATTCTATAATTAGAGGTATAATTCCATCATGAAGATATTCCAGCATCCTCAACATGTGGTTCTAGCATTTTAACCCCCCCCGATACTGTATGAAAATAGGAGACTCAATAACTAAGTAGTAGTTTATTCAATGCAATTATAATTTTCTCATTCTCCCTCAATTCAGGAAAAGATTCAGCTATCAACCAAATTGAGTGGTAGATAAAAGACTGTTGGAAACAGGAGTTAAGACTATCAGGTAAATTGGTCCCACCACTATCTGTTTAATAAACAGTCCCTTGATCTCTTGTCACTTGGTCTCCGTGTCTTTGTTTGTGAGGTGAATGGTTTACGGAGACTTCTGTGACAGCTAGGAGAATCAAATGGAACAGAGGATTCAACAAAATACAGGAAAGGGCTACACAAGTGGGAGAAGTTACTGTATATTGGACTGAAAATTCCTTGAAGGAAAGGCTTCTCTTCTGTCTAACTGTATAGTCCCAAGAACACCACCCACCTGGCCTACACCTTTACAACACTTTTACATTAATCCATACATCATATTTACAAGAGTCTTCTACATTTTAGCAATGTGTTACTTGGCTAATTTGTGTTATCTTAAGGAGAAAACTACAGTATGTCTAAACTCAAGCATTTTCTTGCAGAATGCTTGCAATTACCCTTCCCCATTCCCACACTTGACATTTAAAGTGGTATCTCACAGGCTCCTGAATAGTTAGCCATGGAGGCAATGTTCAAACCCCAGTGCCTCTCACCATCTGTGAATTCTTGCCAGTTGAGAGTAAATAAACGCTCTGCAAAAGTTTCATAATTTTGGTGATTGGTAATCGCAGAGACCTGATTCCTCATTCCTTCTTGCTCTCTTTTGTAAAATGTCATCTGCAATCATCCCTTCTATCACTGTGGGATTGCTATCATCCCTCTTCCATATGCCACTGCAAATGGCCACCAATGATGTATTCAGTGACCAGGCTGCTAGACCTCCAGGCACTTACCTTCTCAAGCAGTGAGGTCAAGCCACCTCCTTCCTGAGCTGTGTCATCTGCCTCTAAATCATTCTTCCTCGTTTGCCTGCTGCAGGGCCCTGTCTTTGCCCTTCACCCTTTACTGGCTCCTAAAACAGTTTTGAAGAATACTTTCCAATTAACTGGGGTTCAATTCTGGTGCCATTCTAACCTGTCTAAATGTCACTACAATCTCCCTTTGCAACTTCTTATAGGCACTATGCTGGTTCTTGCCTAGGAAGTTGTATCTCCTTCACAGCCTTGAACTATCACTATTTCACTCTTCTTATTTTTGATGTTATTTCTCCCTTTGCTTTTTTCCTTCCCTTCTTTTCTGTGAACTCCATTAATTGCTTCTGCATGTGACAATACCTATCGCGTTCTCCAAAGAACGTACCTTTTCTTCTTCTAATATATTGGAAAGAAGACAGGCTTGGGAATAAGACAGATTTGAGTTCTGATGCTATTTTATAGTATGTATTTTTTGCCTCAGCTATAAAACGAGGATACTAATACCTATTCCTCAGATATGTTGGCAGTTTAATTAGTTAAATTAAGGCTCATTTTCCTTTTTTTTTCTTGAAAATTTTCATCATTTTACTTATCCTTCCAATATTTATGGAGAAGCTACTCTGTTGCTAGCACACTGCAAGATACATGAGGTATAAATAAGATATGACAAAGGTTGTGTGTCAACAATTAACACACACACACACACACACACACAGACTGTTATGGCAACATGCAATGGGGTTTTTCTGCCTAGAAGCAGTCAGAAAAGCTTTATAAAAGACATGCTTTTTGAGCTGGAAATTTTAAAAGAATAGCTCTGCAAGTGAATCATGGTGAAGAATAAGGAAGGGAAATTCTTTGGTAAGGAGGAGCATGAATATAAAGAATAAGTCTAAAAACCACAGGTAGAAGAGCATGGCTATAGCACAGAATGGTAGGAAAGAAAACAATATAGTAAAAATAGTTAATTATGCAGATGCCAATACTTAATTGGCATCAGTTAACCCTGGCAAAGTCATTTATCAGGACTGTGTCTCAGTTGACTCATCTTTCTGTTAAAAATAATATATTTCTGGAGTTAATACAAGCAAAGTACAGGTATTTAGCAATCACTCAAAAATATTGTGTGTGTGTGTGTGTGTGTGTGTGTGTGTGTGTGCGTGCGCGCGCGCGCGCGGGCGCATGCCCGCTTTTATAAGAGACAGAGATGACACAATCAGAAAGCAAGCTCAGGTCATTTCTTGGCATTAAGTCCACTGGATTGTGGTGCCTGAAATCTAAGAGGTCCAAAATCTCATCTTCACAAAAAGAAAGCAAAAAGAAGTTCAAGTTGCTATGAACTTCCTGTGTGACGCTGGGGAAGTTATAACTCAGATTTGAAGTAATGTGACTTGGTATTTGTTTTGCTTTAAAAACTTTCTGGGAATTGAGGTGACCCCTCCTTCCCTTTCAAGAAACAGGGAAGCATTCTGGAATGTTACCACATCAGGGAATGTGTTGCTGGCTGTAAAATTGTTGTCAGTTGCCTAACAGGGTTATGCAATTTCTCCTTCCCCTATTTTTATGCCAAAGAGTCAGATTAATGACAGGGAGGTTTTGCTCCCCTGGAGCAGACACTCCATTTGAATAGAACCCATCATTTAGAAATTAGCAGTTACAGAGACAACAAACAGAGGGCATTTATTGAATGCCAAGTTTCATACCAGATGGTGAAAAGGTACAAAGAGAAGAGACCACTGCCTCCTGCCCTCAAGGGGATGACAGTTGAGCAACACAGATAGAATTCGAAGCACCACAAAAACACTTCTTCTGAAGAACTCTGAACAATGAGGCACATTAGTCTGGCAGACTCAGACCTGGGCTGCCTTGTCCCTCTCAGCTATTCTCCTGCTATGCCCAGTGTCATGGGGGAAGAGTAGAAAACTTAAGCTTAGAGAGTTTGAATTAATTTTACAAAGCACTCAGTTAGTAAATTTCAGTTAGTAAGATGTGAGGCTGGAACCCACGTGGTACCTGATTCCAAAGGCTGGGCTCCCAGATTCTGCCCTCAAATATATTTTATACGTGATTGTTCAGATGATGCTCAAAACTCCAGGGATGTGGCTGATTACTCTCTCAAGTGTTTCATTCATTATTCGACAGCTCTGTTGACAGATGATAGATAGAAATATTTAAGTGGAACCCAGATCAACCTCCCTATTCATAAGAGTTGGTCCATCATTTTCACTAATGATATGGAAGAAGTGTTGAGAGTTGTTGCTTTCTAAGTGTTTGGATGAAAAATAAAGTCTTGTCTGGAGGGGCAAGTAGAACCAGACCCTACCCTCTACTCATCAGGAGCTCTTGGCCATTCTGGAACAGAAAACCTTTGTCTGGGGTAGGAACACCATTCTTGGATAAGCCTCCTAAAGAGGCTTTTTCTCTTTCTAGCTTGGCTGTTCAACCCTCTACAAGGCACTGATTGAGCCCTCTGGGAGGTAGGAAGTGATTAATGAATGCACACAGAGGTTCCCTCCTTGGTGACCTCCATGAGGAATGCAGTTCATCTGTATGTCCACCAGTTTCTCTCCAATGCACTGGGGTGTCCACAATGAAATGGGGTGATCATGTAAGACACTTAACATAGTCCCTGGCTCATGATACTTTCATGGTCTGTCGTGCGGTCAGCTTCAGAAACTAGCTGCTACGTAAATGTTGAATGGGGAACCGGGAAGCAGTAGACCATTGTTCTTATAGGCCTGGAAACTGAGGGAGGCAACTGAGAATCCCCAACTGGTACTCTGCTTGTCCCCTATAGCCTGGATGAGAGAAAAGACATAATTACAGAATATCATGCCCACTCATTTAAACACCTTGGCTGAGCTCACGCTGTGTGCCAGGCCCTGAGGGGAGTGGTATTAAAACCTTAATAAAGCATAACTTCCCCACTCAGGAGGGTCTTGGTCCAGCAGAGCAAACAAGGGACAGCAGTGTGATGGGCATGTTCCTAAAAGTGCTGTGGGCCATTAGTCAGCCAACTGATAATCAGGGCTCACATTTGTGGAGAACTTCCTCCATGCTCAGCATTCTTTAAAGTGCCGGATGTGAATTTACTCACTCCTCACACAAAACCCATTATTCAGATAGGAAGCTAAAGCACAGAGCAGCGAACATCTCAGCCCTTGATCATTACAAATCTAGAAGTCATAAAGTTTGATCTGAACTTGTCTAGGGTTAGATGCTAGCTTTTAACATGCCCTTATCTACCACTAGGAGAGAGACTATTTATTATACAATACCATTTGGAAAACATTTTCCTAATGCCTGCATGGCTCTTTTCTAGCTATGGGCAAAACAATGAAAAAGTGCTCTATTCTTAATCTGTTAGAGTTAATTATTTAGTTGTGAGAGATAGACATGTGACCATGTGGTTATTATAGTATGATACATAGGAAGTAAAGATGAGTGATTAAGAATATGGGGCTCGGTTACAGACAGACATAAATGCTAGATCTACTACATGGAAGCTGTGCGACCAGGGGCAAGTTACTAAACTCCTCTGTTCCTAAATTCTATCATCTTGCTTTATAAAATAAGTTTAATGCAGACACTTACCTGAGAGAATTACAATAGGATAAAATAAATGGATATAATGAAGAGACTGTGATTGGCCCACTGTCACATAGTAAGCCCTCATTAAGTGATACCTATTATAATTAGTTCCAATGATAAAAGTATGAGTGAGATAACAAAGAGAAAATGCTGGAAAAGCAGCAGGAGACCAGATCCAGAAGGACCTTAAAATTTCTTAAGGTATTGGGAAATGGTCAAGCTCTTTAGTAAGGAACAAGGTGAGAAACAAGCTTGAGCTCTGTCACTCAGGAGATGGCAAGGTAGACAGATCGAAGGGAAAAAGACTGGAACCAAAGACCAGTCAGCAGAACATGGACTTGTGCCCTCAATTGCTTCGATTCACGTTAAAGAGGTTTCTGATCCTGTCTCAGAAGGGACTAACAGATCAGGACACCTTACAAATCCTGGCCCCTTTTAGCTTCATCTCATAAGGCATGGAATGGGACCTTCAGGGCCAGAAAATAATCTCTTCTTTTTGAGAGAAAGTAGCAGTAGTTATGTCTCTTGTGGTCTGACCCAACCACGTGAGCTCCACTCATTCATCTCAATATCTCAAGCACTCGATATACAAAGAACTGTGGTGACAACAGGCAGAGAGTAATTTCATTTGAGCAAAGGCCCCAAGTGAAAGAGACAGTAGACCCTTCTGAGTGTCAGTGCCTAAACATATGGCTGTTTTTTATTCTTTTTTATCCTCTGGCAAAGGCTCAGTCTCATCATGTCTCCAGTTGTACTTGGCCAAACACCAAAGGGTAAAGAGAAACAATCTAGGCCAGTGCTTATAAAAAGAAAAAAATCTTTTCTTGAAAACACACACACACACACACACACGCCTATTAGTCTCTTGGAGGGTTTGAAAGAGGAGAATGGGGTTATCTGTCACACCTATGCTATCATTCACTTCTTACCAGCTGACATGTCATTTTCTCCTAGATCCCCTAAACTCACCCTAGAATATACTAGCCATAGGATGGTGGGACAGGCCTGCTTAGATTGTAATAAGTAATGATAGGCTGTTGTGTGTATATCTGTTTTTTGTTTGTTTGTTTGTTTGAACCTCCTCTTTTATTTATTTATTTATTTAAATCTATATATTATCTTTGCTTCCTCTGCAAATGACTGCTCTTCCACATTATCCTTGGTTTGGCTAGGGTTCAGTCACATGCCTCAAAGCTCCTGAGATTTAAAGATAAGCCAACCTGACGAAGGATCCTGATTTTTACCATTTCTTGCATGGGTGGCCTTGAAACAGTCATAAAACCTTCCTTATCTTCAAGTCGTTCCCATGTACAGTGAGGATAAGGATGCTTACTTTCTCCAGTTAGGGTGGGGGTAGAGTTAGATAATGGAAGTACGGTGGAAGCATAGAGTAAGGTCTCTAGAAATGCCAGATCCCACTCGATGACCCCAGTGCTCTCGTGGCCTTAAAATCCTTAAAACCACCTTGTGATATGGGCTTCCCCCTGTATGCAAAGCCATGAAGGAGAGATTTCTTGCCTCTAGTGTTCTCCCTTTTCACCCATTCCCCATTCCAATCCCAAGACTGACATGTCTAAAATTCATTTCTGATCTTGTCCCTTCCTAGAATAAGGAGCTTCACCATTTCAAACAACCAATTTTCAGCTCCTCAAAGCCCTTCCATCCGTCAGGGTCCAGCTAATGCTCTCTTTCTTCTAGGAAGCCTTCTCTGAGCAGAACCTCTCTCATTGATTATCAATATTGAACTACATGGGATTTCTGGCATATATGGTTGTCTGGGATATTTCCCAAGCACTCCCCAGATGCCAGGCTGCGTGTTGTCTTATACTCTACATAGACTCTTGATCCTGAGAGAGATAAAACTAAGGTGACAGATAGATGTTATAGGCGAACAGACAGACATGGATTCAGCACAAGCCAGAGTTTTCACGAGAGCTAGATCTGACCAATGTTAGAATGAGCTTCCCTGAAAACAGTGACTCCCAGACAGTGCTCAGCCTTGGTTGCCTGTGGCACCAAATTCTGGTGCAGGGATTGGTTCAAGAGAAACATCTAGGGTGGGCCAAGCCTGCAGTTGAATATAAAATAAACTTCACTTTGGTTTACAGATACAGAGCTGAGATTTAATTCAATAGTCACCAGACCTAGCTGGTCACCGAAATATCCTGGGGCAAGGGTACTTTGGAAAAGAGAGAGAAGTGAGGACCCTAATCCCTAAGGACTTAGCAATACTACTCTGAGTTAGGGACAGGAAGAAGTCTGTTTATTTCAAAGCTCCCTGAGTGATTCTGCTAATCAAGCAGATTTGAGAACCACTGATGGAGCCCCTCTCCCTTATTCCTCAGGTCGGAAACTGAGAACTTCATAATTTATATTCAGTCTTCTGCTCCAAGACGAGTTTAAGCATCTCCTACAAGTGGTCAAATATTGCAGCATTTGAAGAATTAATTTCAGCCATTAGCTTAGAATGGACAGAAAAGGGAGCCTTGTTTGCTCTATTTCTTACTGTTTCTATTCTCACTTGCACACATGTTGTACCAAATTTCCAGGTCCCTTTTCTGGTTTAGTATAGTCCTGGAAGCCCGCATTTAGTGAGTGATCTCTGTGTCTCAGGCATTGTGACTCGTTTGACCTATATCAGAGTCCTACTGACTTCCTCAGAGGAACATTGTTATTATCATCATTTCACAGATGAAATTACAAAGAGAAGTTAATTAACTGGCCTAAGATCTCACGTCCAGAAAGTGGCAAAGCCAGAATTTAAATCCTGAGGCATTTATTCCAGAAGCTACTCTCTTAAATATCACTACTGTGTTTAAGAATTTTAACATATGTGTCTGAGTATCTGTTGTCAAATTCCAATTTTAAACATGCAGTTTCATACTTAACCACTTCTCAATGCCTTGCTTTTTTCTAAGACAGTTAAAATCTTTGTCTAAATAAATCCATTGTACTGTTTCAGGAAATCACCTTGTTTCTACAAGTATAATTTTGCATGTATTTTTTTTGGAGAAAGGAAAATTCATTAAAAAAAAACCTTTTTTCCCCCCATTACATAATTGAGATAATACATCTTCCCACTGAGATGGGGAATATTCAGTGATGTGCTGGTAAATGTTTCACAAACAGCTCTCCAGGAACAGAAGGGAGTAGAGAACCGTGATACCATTTGCTGATTTCTGTGGTAAACTATTTTCAATGTGGCTGCTTTCAGGATAACCAGCACTAATCAATAAACATGCAGTTGGGAAGAGATGCTTACAGTCAGTTCTCAGGAGCCAAAAGATGGGATTTTCTTCCCTCTACCTTTTAAAGTATCTTTTCTTGCTGACACACAAATCACATCAATTTTCCGGGTCCAATTTTTGGCTAAGTAAAATCATGAAACCAATATTTACGGAGTGATCTCTGAGTTCCAGAAACTATGCAAATCACTTGACATAGTTTAGCATTTCTATTGGTTGTGTTTTAATAGAAAAGAGTATGGTAAATAGAATTTCCTAACTTAGGTTGTTTTTCTCTAGAGACCAGTGTGTGTGACCTACCGATCCTGATGGAGGTAGGTTGAAATATGGGGGACGGGGTGCCTCTGGACAGAGGTGCATCTCAATTCTAGCACTAAGAGGCATGACCTTAGTCAAGACAGGTAATTTCTACTGGACCTAGAATATATGGCTAAACATGCTGACAATGTCAGGCTGTTAGGAGAATTAAGTGATAGGCCATATGTAAAAGACTAGGCACGTTACAGATGATCAATAAATGTTAGCTCCTGACCCTTGCTCCTTTCATGAATCATTTATATTTTCTTAATCAGCATCACCTTCTTTCTTATGCTCAAATTATCTCCACTTGTCCTCTGCTCAGAGCTCACACACTGTTTTCTATTTATATTATATGTCCCCACTCTGAGTTGTGATCTCTGTCTCTTTTTTCATCCTTCAAGGCTTTATTTCTAAGCCTCTTAGCTTTTCCCCTTTGTGTTACTACTTTCATTCTCAGGCTATAACTCCTTCAGTCATACATTTCTTCTTCTACTGGGACATGTGCTCCATCACCAGTGGGACTCTGAGTCTCAACGCTTTGCTTTTTTCCTCCATTAATTTCTCACAATATCCCCTCCCTACTTCTCCTCTGTGGATTTCAGACAAAGCCATCATCACTGATGTGTATTTTGCTTGGTTCTCTACACAAGCGCAGCCTTGGCTGTCCTTTTTATTTTGGCATCTTGTGCATCCCTTGCTCCTGCCTCCCTTTCTGCAAGTCCCAAGTGTTTGCATCTCTTCACCTTGAAATCCATTGTTTTTATTTTTCCCATTTCTTTCCAAAGGATCTCTGATTTTTTCTTTCATCAACCCATTATTTGCCTTTTTCTTCATTTTCCCCTGAAACTTTTGTAGTTGGGTGTTTTTCCTTTTCATGTTGCAAAGAACTCAGGGGCAATTTGCATTGATATATCTGTTTTGAACCATAAGAACAACACTCATTTTCTGAGAGTGAGTAGCTAGGTCCTTGTCACTAACTTGTGGTGAAGGTGGTGGTGGAGGGCAGTGTCCCTGTCTCTACATTGAAATCTCTTTAATAAATCCCTGAACAGAATGCCAGTTTAGGTAGTGGAAAGAACATGGACCTGGACCTGGCGTCTGATTTAATTTGTCACAGCCATCTGATTCTGAGTAAAAGAATTCACCTGTCTAGGTCTTCATTGTTCCCATCAATAAAACAGGGGAGCAGCACAGTGTAAGAATGAGGCTCTGGAGATTGATAGAGCAATACCCAATTCCTGGTCCATCTTACTAGCAGTGCAATCTTAGGTCACCCACTTCCTCACAACGGCAAATACTTCTTCATCTATGAACAACGTAAATCACAGAACTGAAGGGATGATTCAAAATGATCATGCGTACAAAATATTTAACCCATCGCCTATGCCATCATATGTACTCAACTCTATTTAACATTATTGGGACACTTTTCTCAGAATTGACATGAGCCCTCATGCACATCGGACTTTGCTCTTGCTATTCCCTCCACCTGGAATGCCTTTTCACTTAACTCTAAAGTGTCTTCCGTGATTCTTTTTTATTTGCATCTTTTGCGAACCTTCTCCAATTTCTCTAAGCAAAACCAGTCACTCCCCACTATTCTCAGAGGACTTTGTCCTTGCTGTTTGTAAGTCTAATCACCTTATTTTGCAGATACTAATTTTCTTACGGATATACTTCTTACACATTATTCTAGACTCTGAGCTTTTGGATACCTGGACTATGTCCTTTTTTCTTGGTTTCTCAGAACCAGTCACAATGTCTAACAAATAGAAAGTGTTCGATATATAATTATTAATGACTAGACAAGTGGATAAAGAGGGTAGGTATTCACTATAAGTTTGTGATGGATGAATAAATAATAATAAAGACCCAGTTTCCATAGTTAGGCCATAAGGCAGGGACATATGCAGGGGCCATCTAGGCTTCATTTCCAGCTTGCATGACCAGGTCAGACCTGACCCAACAGGATTATGGACTTGCTGCTGAGGCTCTGAGGTTCTGATTTGGACATCTGACAATTCTAAAGGCTAGGCTCTGGGCTTGTTCCCAAGTGTGCAGTAGGTTGGAGCTTGGGTACAGGGTTAAATGGCTCCAGCCTCGAAGATAAGAGCAATTCAGGGCAGGAAGACAAGCAAGGGCTTAAAGTAATCTGGTTGATTTGTCTTTCTCAAGTAGTAATTCCCAGACAATTTGGAGTTTTGACACCTTATCATCTTTCATTTTACTTTCTTGTACTTATTTTCTCATGCTTATGAAAATGACAGAGAGAAAAAACTAAAATATAATGGGATTCTTTTAAAAAACAAAAGTGAACTCAAATTATAGTGCCTCCCCATCCCCCATTTTTTGCTGACACTTTTTAGAATAAGATCAGCGTCTTTTTGATTATGATGTATCAGGCACTTACCCTGTGGGCTGTTGTCTTTCTGGCAGCAAGATTTAATCTATGGAATAGAATGGTTCAACTATTCATTTAATAAGCATTTATTGAACACAAAGTATGATGTAGATACCATATGACATATCAAGAATAATAAAAAGTGATATGTTGGCAGACAGTCCTGAAAGAGAAGTCAAGGGCTTGGAATTCAAGTCTGTGACTCCACCCATCACTAGCTGTGTGATATAGGACAAGTCACATGGAGTTTCAGTTTCTACATATCAGAAATAGGCAGGATAGGAGTCACTTTCCCTCTAGCCCCTTTTCGCATAGTTACTGTAAAGATCAAGTGAAAGCATATATGAAAGAGCTTTGAACATTGAAAAGTCCTAAGAGTTACAAAGAATGGCATTAAGGGTTTATGTTGTTCTTCTCTCCCCCACCCCTAACTCCCTGAGAATACCATAAGCTTCATTCTGAGGAAATTAGTATAAATCAAATGTGAAGTTCAAAAACGAAAGTTGGTAATATGAACCCTAAGACAATCCTCCAAGTTCTGAAGTTGGTACAAAGTAGCTATATGATTATTGTCAATTCATCTCTCTTGTCTGGGCCTCAATTTCCTTATCTTGTAAAATGAGGTGGGCAGACCAGATAAGGAGCCCTAAAGACCTTGCTAGTTCAACGGTGTTCTTCTGTGAGCCCATAAAAATGATTGACATTTTCTCGAACTAGGTAGTAAATCACGTTTATAAGCCCACTTACCTGGACGAGTAATATGGCAGGACACAAACGAATTGTTTAGGCCTAGGAACAGAGCTGGTGAGTAGAAGACTCAAGAAAGCAGAGATGTCTCATATCCCATGTCAGAGGAGCCAACACGACTTCTGGGCTCCAGGCACCATTGTCTTCACAGGTGCTGTACTTCATTAAAAAATAAAATAAAATAAATATCATATGACTGCGTTGGTAGAAAAATGAATATAACCCAGGATTGATTATAATATTTTTTTCTTTAAATATAAAAATTAAAACTTATAAACTAACCCTCTAAAGTTGTCACAGACTCTAGGCACTATCCCTACTGTCTCTAATGAGTAAGGCAGAACCTTGCTGGGTTCTACTAACAGGGGTGGTACATTTTACTGATAGGACACATAGACTGCCAGCCAGTTGAATCTCACCTTCCTTCTGGAGTGTGGGTTCTCAGCTTCGGCACTGTTGGGCTTTGTACTGGACAATTTTTGCCGTCGGAATTGTTGTCCCCTGCACCATAGGTTAAGAGCTTCCCTGGAGTCTATTCACCTCCCTCAGTGTGACAACCAAAAACAATTCCAGACACTGCCAAGTGTCCCCTTAGAGGCAAAACCATCCATGGTTGAGAAACCCTGTTCTAGAATATTCTTTCTAGATGATATTTCACCTTCTACTAGGAGTTCAGGATCTTTTCTTGTGCATGGCTTTCCACATCTCTTTTGGTAAAGACAAAGTCCTTCCATGGACCTTCAGCTCTCTCTGACCATGCCCACTGTGTCTCTCTGACGTTGTTTCCTACTGCTCTTCCTGTTGCCAGCATGGCTCCAGCCTTGACATCCCTCCTGCTGTGTCCTGTACTTGCCAGTCATTCTATTGCTGTCTTGGGTTCTTTCAAATGATTCTTCCTACTGCATGGAACATGCATCCCCAGATAACCCACTTGGTTATCTTCTTCACTTCAGTAAGTATTACCTTCGCAATGAGGCCTATCCTCACCACCTTTTTAAAAATTACAACCCTATTCCCTGTCATTCCTCTTCCCCTCTTCTGTTTCTGTCTCTCTCTGTCTCTTTCTCTCTATATATTATTTCCATAGGTCATTCATTACCTTCTAATGTACTGTATAATTTATATTATTTAATCACTTGCTGTATTTATCACTTACTGTCTTTCTCCCCCGGTAGAATATAATGCCACAAGGACAGGAATCTTGTTTTGTCTCTTTTGTTCATCCCACAACTGCTACATAATAGGTGCTTGATAAATATGCATTAGATTGAATTGAAAAAAAAAATTGAATTGAAGTAGCCCCTCTCTGTCTTTAAACAGGATCACTGGGAACTTCATCCTTCTTCTGACCCCAAATTGCATCTCTATATCTCTCGTGCTTTGTGACCATTTCTTCCACAGTGGAGTTTTCTGTGTCTCCTCCTGAAATGCTCCCACTCTCCCCGATTGCATTAATGTTTGTTTGTACCTCCTCTGTTCCCCTTTCTTCCCTGAGTTGCCTGGAGAGACAGAGGGGAAATCTGCATGCTCAGGTTTCAAAACAGCTGACGCTTTACTTCTTATAGCTGCTCTATGATGAATAAGGACGATTCAAAAAAGACTCAAAAAAGCAAGACCTTGCAGTCCCGGTGAGCACAAACAATGACCAAGAGAACAGAAGGTCCCCTTTCAATCTTCATGTTGGGAATTAATTACCACTGGAGCTGCTGAATAGAAAGGCCAAACTAGGGGATTATTATGTCCTCCTCTGAAAGTTGGCTGGGGAGAGGTAGCCAAGGAGTCATTGCAACCAGGGCTGGCATGTGGGGTCGCCAGGAACCCATGTCTTCTTACTGGAGAGACAGACTTTGCTGACCCAGTTTCAGCACAACATTGCCTGACACAGCACTGCAATCCACAACTTTAATAACTTGGTGACATACAAAGCAGTTTTGATGCAAAGTGGAGCTGACAGAGCAGCAGAGGGAAGGCTCTGCTTCTCACTGAGCTGCGTGGGGAATCCACTCAAGGTGACTGCAACCTTCGCAACCCAGCTGACAGTCCAAGCCTGCTCTTGCAAATGAGGAAGGCTGGTTTGTTTTCCAGGAGGGCAAACATGAGGGTGGCAGTGAGTGGAACCAACTTAAAAGGACTGGTTGACACAGCATGTCTCTTCTGCTTTGATATATGTCCCTAATGTTCCTGCTCTTCATCATTTCTGCTGCTCCTGCCTTAATCCAAGCCTGTCACCTGGGTTATTGTAACTGCTATATAATATTTTCGGGGATTGTCCCCACCATTCCTCTTGTTCATAGACAATAGAGCAATCTTCAAAAAGCGTATCAATGATCACAGGGTCTTTACCCATTTTTCATATGACAAGGTTTCTCCCATCCCAACCTCCTCCATCTTGCCCTTTTGCACCTTTCTCATACATTCAAGATTCCCCTTAGAATCAACAGGGGAAAGTTGTACATTGTGCATTTAAAGGTAATAATAATAATTAGCAACCACCACAATAATAATAACAATTAGCAATCGTTATGAACTGGCATATGAACATGGATGCTTTGATCTAGGTTGTGTAATTTGAATTATTCTAGCATTAATTAATTAAATATATATATTTATTTATTTATTTATTTATTTGCCTATTTATTTATTTATTTATTTATTTGTATGTCATATATATGACAGCCCTGAGTATCCAGTGACCTCAAAGGCTCTCGTGATTCCTTACCAGGCAGTGTGTATTTAGAGGTTGATTCCTGTGTACAGACTGCAGTTCAAATGAAGTTTCAGAAGAGAGATTACTGGGGCTTGAAATTTTCAGGACAATCTCCCTAGAGATGGAGTGTCCTGAAGTGGGCCTGGAAGAAAGAACACATTACGGAGAGCAGAGAGGAAGGGAGATGGAGATCTGTATGCAAATGTGTCTGCCCGCATACATCTGCTTCATATGTATTTAAACCTTAAATTGACTTTCACTTGCCTTCCACTTTGGTTTCCATGGTAACCCTGACCACTTATTTTTCTTTTAACCTCCTTTTTATTGTTTCAGGATGAGGTGAGCTACGTAAGGGTTAATCAGTAAGGAGAAGACAGGAGATTTTAAAGCAATTATTTGGATTTTTTTTTTTTTAAGAAAACCACCAACTTTGCAATTTAATGCAAACTGTCTCTGGTATATTTGCCCTGAAGGATGCTGTGGGGAGAAACTGGAGCCAGAATCCTTTTTGTCCCCTCCTCCCTGACTTCTATTATTACCGAGCACTTACTGCTAATACAGCATCTAAACTTGCAATCTCGGTAACTATGGCAATAAAATGGGTGAGATTCCCTTCTATTTTGACTTGAATTGTTAGGACTTTGCAAAGAGCACGTGCATTTGCACAGGGGAGGGGGCCAACAGACTATGGGAAAACAGTTATTTTGACTTCCTGTGGGGAGTTGAAGACTGTCATCTATCAGCTCACATTCACATGGAGAATTACCACCTTGTCTGTGAAAGAGGATGCAGACACCTTACCTGGAGGTTACAGTGTACATCCAGAACTTTCAAAGCTCTCCTGTGCACAGTCTGTGCAGACAAGAGGCCAGGGCTGTGCTGAGCTTGAAAGAGATAGCGGGCAAGAGGCAAGACAGGAGGATCTGATCCAGGAGTTAGCAAACATTCTCTGTAATGGACCCAATACTAAATGTATCAGGCTTTGGGGGCCATTTTGTTTTGGTTGCAACTTTTCAAGTCTGACTTCGCAGCTCAGAAATGGCCATTGACAAAATGTGAGCGAATGGACAGGTGTGTTCCAATAAAATTTTATTTATGGACACTGAAATCTGAATTTTGAATATGTTTCATAGTTCAGAAAATGGTATTCTTTGTTCTTTTCCTCCAACCATTGAAAAAAAATGTAAGAAGCATTCTAAGTCGCCAGGCTTTACAAAAACAAGTAGTGAGCTGGATTTCTTACATAGGTCAATGCCTCGTTTAATCTATGCCATGAAAAATTCATTCCACCTCAGTGAATTCTGTTGTTATTCTTACCTGCTTTAGTTTATCATTATTGCTACATGAAGTAGTAAACACTACTTCTACCATTGTCTATGATTTTTATCATTAACTATGTGTCAAGCACTGTATTAAGTACTGCCAACATATTATCTTGTTTAATCACCACCAAAACCTACTTTAGAGTTGAGAAAAACAAGGCTCAGAAACTGAGTTTCTTAAGGTCATGTAGCTTATAAAAACCATGACATTCAATTCCAATGACTTTCTTGCTCTTTGGGGCACAGTATGGCTTTTTTTCCTGTAGACATACTAGCTTTCTGAACTGGGAGAGTCTCTGTGTCCACCAGGTTCTATCACCCCCACTCTAAGAGGGCTGGGCCATTAAATCTAACAGAAACACACCTGTGGGAAGATGGCCCAGGAGCTTTCAAGAGCCATCTCATTGCAATGACACAATATCCATAAGAATTCATTGGGAATGACCTTAGACATTCCAGCTCCACTGATATCTCTGATGATCCTAACCTCTGGTTTGCCCTTTGCCTTAACATATGTATAATGCCATATACATTCACTGTCTTCTGGCCCTGGCTCTACTCCAGGAAGAGCCTTAGTGTTTTAGGCAGCCTCCATCTACCTGTCCAGCCTCTGCTTCCTCCTTGCCTTTGCTGGCCTGTCTTGGTGCTGAGATCTTAGCTCCATGGTCCGTAGACTTCCTTTATTGATTGGCTATTCTCAACTCTCCCAACCCCATCCCTTCCCCATCCTTTGAGGAGAAGTTCTGAAAACTTGGGATGCTCGGTAGGAAGAGAAGAAGCTCCAGTGCTTCTAGGAGTGGGTTGTTGTCTTCTGATCTCCAAGGAGGCAGGAAATTTTAATTATTTGGGATAGTCCTAGAGGGAAAAACTAGAAACAGTAAGCAGAATTTATAACATGGCAGAATTCTCTCTTGCAGATCTTATTCTAGGTCACTAGATCTTACTCCAGGTTGCTAAGTACACCTTCTGTTGCAGGTGGCCGTGACGTGATATAGAGGAGACTGAACTGGCGGGGGGTCCAGAGTTCTGGAGTCAGGGCTTTCGCCTCTTCTATTAGGATAATCAGACCCAACAGTCTTCTCTCCTCTCTCCAGCTGAAACAAAATGACTCCATGACTTTGGGAAATGCGTAGTTCAGCAACAGCTGGACTTGATTCTCTTGACAGGTTGTGTGACCTTGGGAAAACCAAGTCCCCTTTTCTGAGCCCTATTTTCCCATCTGTGCCATGTGAGTAGTAATCCTCTCCAGCTCCCGAGACTGCCGATTACAGCTTTTTCTGCTCTTCTCCTGAGGAACAGGCACATCTGTCTTCTGGATCCATTACTTTGCAAACTTTTACGGGATTCCCTCCTCCCCTTAGTCCCTAGGAAATTGGTGCAGCTATTTCTTTGGAAAGAACATTGGCCAGGCCCTGTGCTAAGCAAATGCATTCAGCTTCTCCCTATCTAATTTCTCTCTCTCTCTCTCTTTTTTTTTTTTATTTTCATTTGTCAGCAAAGGAGAAACCTCCCAGCTATTAATCAAATTCCTGGCTGTGGATAGCTTTAATTGCAGAAACCATCGCTGGATGAGGGATGCTCAGCTTTTCCAAAGAAAGCTGGCTGCCTAGTGTAGAAGTGAAACAATTAATTACCTGCTCCTCCTGTCCCCAACAGAGATGCAGATGAACTAACAATATTGTTGCTGGCACTGAATCCTCCCTTCCCAAGGTGGAGGAAAGCTAATGCAAACTCTGACAGCATGTATAAAAGTAGAATGCCCAAATAGAAATTTAGCTATAAGGCTCTGGTGGGACCAAAGTTTTGCCTCTCTCAGGCATCTTTATTTGAAGATGGATAGTGGCAAGTTCTAGGCCCCAGTGAGGAGAGTGATTGGAGATGTTGACAAGCTTAAAATTCATATTCTCTAAGAAAGAATCTAGTGTATTAAAAACATCAAATTCAAAAAAAAAACAATGAAGGTTGGGAAGGGAGGGGCACAACTCAAAAAACAGCCAGGATAAGAGAGATCAGACTAATTTGTATATTCCAATGGAAGCACTAGAATTGTAGTTGGAATTTACAGTTTCTTACTACAAGAAATCCTTGAGACTTGGAACTGTGTGTCTATGGAGAGGGATCACCCCCAAAGGTAGTCTCTTGTCTCTGGAATTTTTCAACAACCACTGAGGATATTGGAAGACTATCTTTGTATTAAATGTATTGAGGTATATTAAATCTTCTTGGAAAAGTTAACTGCCCCCTCTTTGGATATGGTTTTATGAATAGCTTGAGCTTCAAAGTTTTCAATCTTGTGGAAGGAGTGTTTTGGGGGAGGGAGAACTGAGCCCAAGATTAGAGTCTGTTTGAAGCAAAGGTTTCAAAGGTTTGCACTGGAGAGCTGGGGGAGCTAATGTTGAAATATATATATATATATATATATATATATATATATATATATATATATATATATTTAATATTCAATTGCCACAGAAATATAATAGATATGATGTTCTCTTTGGAATTCGGTGCTAAGAAGCATGTTGTTTTTCTCTGTATTCTCAATACTCAGCAGATGCCTGGCACAGGGAAAATGTTTAAGACACGTTTGAAAACCTTGTGATTGAGTCAAATTTAAACTTGCATTTCTGGGAGTTCTGGGAGGCAATATTGTACAGTTATAAAAAGAATAAACCTAAGTTAGACTGACCTGGGTCGAGAGCTTAGTTCTTTAGGTGAGTGAACTTGGGCAGCTGGCAGAAACTCTTAGTGTTCAGTTTCCTCATGTGTAAAATAGGAGTGTATTTATATTACCTCGTGACACTGTCACAAAGACTTAATGAGGATAGATGCAAAATGCTTGCAACAGGGTTTGATAAAAGTAGCAGATATTTAAAACTTAAAGCATGTTAAGCACTCTTTTATGCATTTTGCACATATTATTTATTTAAAGATTCATAATAACTCTATTGCTGAATATGATACTAAGGACAAGAGACGTTAGAGGATGTGCTCAAGACAACACAATGAGGAAACTATATAGCACTAGGATTCTGAGCCAATGCTCTGATCACTTTTGGCCTCTGCTTGATAAGCACAGACCATCATTTGTATATTATCACTCCAGCCTTTCTCCTAGGAAGGGCTAGTTCCCATCCCTTTCTCTCCTTGTATCTCTGCAACATGTATGTGAAAATACTGCTTCTCTACTACACCATGAATTTTCAAAGCACTGAAACCTTGTTTGATTTCTTATTCCTTTTTCCATAGAGCTTGCATGGCTTCGCACTTCACAGATACAGTTAACATGCTTGGTTATCTGCATTGAGGTTCCAGTCTCTTTAGAATATTGGATTGGAACCCAACTCCAGCTCTTGTTTTTCTTTTTTTTTCCCCTTTATTTCATTTTTTCTTTATTTATTTACTTGCAAGGCAGAACGATGGGTCGAGTTAAAAACAACAACAACAACAGAGGCCATGTTTGAACTCAGGCCTCTGCAGTACAGGCTGTGTTAATCTGGGTAAGTTATTTAACCTCTCTGAACTTTGATTTCCCGTGTGACCCAAGCAAAGCAAAACCTGTCTGAAGATTCATCGGTAATATGGAGAAGTGATAAACAGGGTAATTTTCACATTTACTTGCCCATCTGCATAACTACTAAAGAAAAAATATGCGGTTTACCTTAAGAAGCCACTGAAATTCTCCTAGGTGACTTCCCCTCTTACTTCCCCTGGATTGGGTTTACCTCAATTCCTGGAAACCCAAAGCTTCCATTTTTCATAGAAGTCTGGAACTTAGAAGGTCAGGGAGGCGGGGAGGGGCAGCTCTTACTACCCTCATTGTTTTCTTTTCAGTTGCTTGAGCTATTTTTTTTTTAATTCACCTTTATTTTGTTGAAATTGTTTTTCAGGATGTTTAAAGATTTCTTTTTTAATTATTAAAAAAAAAATCGTGCTGTTCTTTCCTCTCTTTCGTCTACCCGGCTTTCTCAACAGCTTCAGATGGAAAACTTTGAAGTAAGTGAGCTTAAAAGAAGAACTGAAAGAAAGCTCAGCCTGATGCCCCGAAGTCCCAGGGGCAGCCTTGCCACAGGAACCACTCTTGGTGGAACTCATTAGTGCGGGCTGTCGTCGGCGGCGACGCAGGGCCCAGCTTTGAGACCGCGGTGGGCGCGCGTCTCCGCGGATGTGCGCGGGGCTGCGCGGGCACCAGCCGCGCTCGCAGGGTCGGGGCAGCCCACAGGGCCCCGGCTGGCGCGCAGCCCATTGTGCAGCGGGCGCCGAACCGCAAATTACATCTGAGCTCCTTTTCAACGCGCCGGCCGCTTTCAAATCGCGGCTTTGAAAGGCTGGCTCCCCCGGCTCTGCACCGGGGAACCGAGCTCGGCTTTTCAGGGAGGCCCCGCGGCCACACGTGCCCGCCCCCGCGCCTCTCGCCTGCGTCTACGGCGAGAACAAAAGGAAGAAGACCGTCTGGGGGTGTTGGTGCGCGCGTTTCCTTGCCTTTATTTACTGAGGAAACGTCCGACTCCTGCAGTTCTCAGCCGCCACTGGGGGATGAATGGAGTATTTGAAGTGAGAGTATTGGAAGTTTTTCTTTGGGATATAAATATATATCCCAAAATTATATATATATATATATATATATATATATATATATATATATATATATATTATATATATGTGTATACACACACACACATACATATATATGTATATATGTTTATATTTATATACATATATGTATATATATGTATATATACACACATATAATATATAAATATCCCATTTATATATATACATATATACATATATACACATACATATGTACATATATAATATAAATATTATAAACATATAAACATATAATATATAAATATTCCATTTATATATATACATATATATGTATATTTGTATGTATTTATATATAATTTTCTTTCCGTGCCCCTCTGTCTCTCTCGTTCTCAAAACTCAGTGATACCGTTTTACTTAGAAATCCGCTTGAAGAGGGAGATGACATACAGATACATGTAGAGTTAAACAGGATGGTTCCAAGCCAGTCTGAGGTTTGGAAAACCAATTTCTGTTAGTCAAGAGAAAGGAGAGTCGCTGCCAACCAAAGCCTCCTTCCTGCTTTTGCCCCTGGTTGAATGAGCAGTCTGTCCACACAATGGGAGAGCACAGTGGTGAAAGGCATGGGGAAGATGCCTGAATACATTGCGGCCATCGGCCTTTTCCCTCAAAACCAGAAGGGGGCTTTTTCCCTGTACTTCATTCCGTCATTCTTAGTCTTCTCTAAGCAAAGGTACTCAGGTCTTTTCGTGATGCCCTCCATTAGTATAACTGCTTCCATATTCTTAGAGGTACTTTTATAAACCCAACGTGTTCTAAGTCGACCCTATAATATAGGGCACCCTATTCTTGGTATTAGGAGCACGACTCCACCCCCGAGGACACCCAGAGCTTTTCAGCAGATTGTGCTGGGTTAAAATAGGAAATGTCAGCGCTCTGCTCCAGGACACTCCTCCGTTTGGAATGACATTGACTTATTTGGGGTTTCGTAGGAAGTTGATTAGTGAATCAGTATAAGCCTGGCAGAGTGTGCTGAAATGAACGCTGCCAAAAAAGTTTTAGATCCGATGTAACTGTCTTAGAGGGAAGTCTGGTTAATACCTTCTTTCAAGAATGTAGGATTTAAGGATCTCTTATGGATTCCCAAGGAAATATAGAAAGTGGTGAATCCAGAACACAACAAAATATAGGTTTTCAGACTCTAAATGGATGTTCTTTCCACACATGGTGAATTTTCATTCCCTTTACACTCATCTCTTATCCTCAGTCTTCCTGGTTAGAAGGCTTATCTCTTAATTCCTTGCTTCAAACTTTTTGTGCCCTGAAGCCTTATCGGGATGTGACAGGCAGTCCTGGGCAGACAGCCCACTCAGTACCTTGTGAATAGCACAGTTTCCATCCTTACATACAGGCTATGTTGTGTACCAAAATTCTATTCCCTTTTTAATAGGAGGAAACAATTATAGATGCTCACCGGCTTTGTATTCCGAAAAGACCCAGCACATGTCTTTGTGTCTCGCCCGGCCCAGCAGAGAAAGGCTAAATCATGTTTCAAAGCCTTACAAGGGGAGCGTTAATTGAGGCATAAAAGCATGTGTCCTTGATCTTCCTAGGGCCTGTGGTTCTCCCATTACTTGAGTCCTATTCCTGATGACATAGGTTGGAATGAAGCCTGCAGTGAGACTTGTGCCAAAGGCACCAAGCAGGATGTCATAGCTGCTCCCCTCTACCTTCTTTCCACCATGATTAAAAGCTCTGCCCGTGTATATTTACCTGTCATATATACACAAAGTGGCCCCAGCCCTGATCTCTGCGGTCAGATCCCTGTTCTATAACATAGGCCTGTGCCTTCAGCTTTCAATTATTTCTGTGAGAATTTCTATGTTGTCCTCCTATAACCACCCTTCCCACTCATATAATTCTCTTATATCCATCCTAAATTCCAGCCTTGACTATATGACTCGTTGACTTAACAACTGGATTTCCCTGTTTTGCAGGATGCATACTTCATTCATTCACTCATTCATTCACTTAATTTCTCCTTCACTCACTTATCCATGCATTTCTTTAGGAATCTACTCACTTTTCATCCCATTTTCAATATTCAATTGGGCCAAAGGAGACCAAATGTATAAGTTGACTAGAGTCACCGTAGAAATATAAGGACTCTTGCATGCATGTATCAGTTTGAGTTTGTGAAAATGGCTGAAGGGGACAGAGCCAGTAGCTTAAAATCTGTGTGACACTGCATTTCTCAGAGAAGTATTCATCCAAGGCTGTTTGAAAGCCTAAGGCTGTATTTAATGAGTGAGTCAGCTTAGGATAATATTAAAAAGTTAGGTTTGAGAGTGAAACAAAGACTGAGTTCAAATGTCAGCATTTGCTCCTTAACAGCATTATGGCTTTGTGTATGATGACACCTAACTACTCTGAGCCCCAATGTTCTCATTTACGAAAGGGAAGTGCTAATATCTGTCTTGCAGAGACATCACGGAGAAAGGGATAGTGCATGTAAGCACTTAGCACAGGGCCTGGCACACCACTGTTATGGTTGGTATTATCATTACTGCTGCTGCTCATTTGTGAAGGGAAAGGTGGGTTTGGACCCAATTGGAGAGTACTGCTGGCAAGGCCTTGTGTCCTCTGGGGACTCACAGAGATCTGCTGCCCTCCCAAGATCAAACCTGGAAAATGAACTTCTCTCGAGGAAGCCTTCAGCATAAGATGAAACTGCTGGTGCCTCTGATTTCCCTTTCATCAGCTCTTGGGCAAGACAGCAGTAGTGACATCTGGAAGAGCAAGCAAATAAATGACACACATGCATAATGGCAACACATGATCAGATCAATAATGTCTGAGCTTCCTGCCTCTACCTAGAGCTCTATTCCCTGTTTAAAACATCCAATCATTTGTTCATTCATCTATCTATTTTTAATATACTAAACTCTAGGCGAGCTTCTAGAAAATCCTGCTATAAGTTGTCCCCTTACTGCCACTGCATTTCTAAGAAAGTTTTTAAATGTTTTTATCATTTTTTTTCCCCTTGCAGTAGCTCTGCACTACTCAGAAGACACCCTGCTAGGAAATCTCTTATGTAAAACAGATAAGGGGTCTGTTCTAGTTGAAGTGAGGGTCAGGTTCATGGAGACTGCCCATTCAGTCTCTCTTGATCTTGACCTCTCATCCTATGTAGCTTTGTACAATCCTAGAGAACCCTCCTTAGTTTAGGCACTGAAGAATCAAGACATCACAAGGTCATTGACAGTGTGTGACCCTGTTTTATCAGAAGGGTGAAATATTAACTATTCTTACCAACTTCCTTGAGAGCCAAGACTGGTCAATTTATCAACCACACAAACAAGTCAGTTTTGATGGAAGAAGTGGGTTATAGTTAAGGGGTATGAAATGATGATGGAATAGGGAAAGCAGAGGGGAGGATGCTTTCACATCCCTTTATAGCATTGAACTGTCAGACCAACCTATAATGTTAGGAAAGCAACATCACCACCAGCAGCATTCCTGTTTTATGGAGTAGAAGAGTGAAGATCAGAAAAGTCACCCAGCTCAGAAGTGGCTGAGATTTGAATTCAGTACTGACTCTGTTTCCCTTGCTTACTGCAGTATTTTCCTTTACTCCCATGAGTGTCATATCAGCTGTCCCTCTTTTTCAAGCATGGATAGGGTCTACGACCCCAAGAACACACTCTCTGCCCATCAGAATGGACACTTTCCCTCTGCTTTCTGCTCATTATCCCTTTATCTTTCTCCACCTGTGGCTGACAGATTAGTGCGTGTTTCAGAAAGATAAATATTCTTTCAGATCTTCTGACATGGATGCCTCATCCTGGGAGAAAAGCTTACAATGTCCCTCCTGGACCCAACTAGATAGGAGTAGATAGAGGCTGTGCCCTTCCCCTCCCTCAGCCTTCAAAATGAGGCTGCAAAAGGCAGAGCCAGCAGTGGCTGAGGGAAGAGCGTTCACAGCCAGGGGCAATCACCTCCTTAGCCATTTACAACTCAGATCAGGCAAGTGGTGGGGTAGTGTGAAGGGGATTTATTTTCTGAGGCCGCTTTCTTAATCTCTCCCTTGAAACTTACCTTTGAAGTGAGAAAAGAGGCCGTACCAGGAGGAGAGGACAATTACGACAATTACGGTTTCCCTATAGTTGTAGAAAATATCAGCCAGCCCCTATGATGTGTGATGTGTGCAAACGTACGGTGTGCGGTATGTTTGGGCTTCTCTTCTCATCTGGGCTTGGAAGAGCACGGAAGACCCTCAAAAAAGAAAAAGCAGCCACTGATGATAGAATTGCTCCCTGTCATTTTGCAGTTAAAAAAAAAAAAAAGCTTTTTTGTGCATTATCTTATTTGATTCTCACAATAATCCTGTCAGTTAGGCAAGGTAGAGATATTCATCCCGTTTTAAAGAGGGGCAAATGGAGGCTCAAAGTAGTTACATGATTTGCCTACGAAGTGGCAAATTTTAAATCCAGATCTTCTGATTCAAGTGCAGGAATATTACTAAACTCATGAATGTGTAATTTTGTGAGCATGTTTATCTCTGTAGTGATGACATCTAAGTTTGCCAAGGATGGAGTTTTGAGGTCAAGTTTCTTACATGTTACTCCAGTGAAACTGTAATAGGACATTCCATGTAGCGATTTAGAAGGAATAAGAGGGTCTCTCATCAAACTAACAGCCTTATGCCAACATCTTGTCTCATTTTAAGATAGGAAAACGCAGAAAAACAGTATAGGCATTTTGGAAAGGACCACATTTACACAAAACAAAACAAAAATTTGAGGGCAATTATAAGATAGTCAAACTTTCTGAGGCATTAGTTCCCTATATAACAAACAATCTGTGAAAGAGAGAAGGGTTTTAATAAATTGATAGGCAGATTGAGCCAGAGGAAGGATACACGGGAAGAACAAAAGGGTTTAAAAGAGTGAGGAATGGTGCTCACCAAGGTCAGATGCCATTCTCCTCACCACTTTTTAGAATAGAGTGGTGCTGCTCGAGTTCTGTAAGAATGCTCGGCCTCCAGCTTCTCTCCTGTCCAGTCTCACATTTATGTTATCAGTACCAGATTAGTTTCAAAGCTCAGGTCTGGGCTCCTCACTAATAACCCTGCTTGGACAGTCTCATTGCCCCCCACATCCCCATTGCCTGATGGATAAAGTCAAAGCATCTTAGCCAAGTCTTTAAGGCTTTTAACATCTTGGACCTAATTAACCTTTCCAACGTCACCTTCTAGAACTGGCCCTTCTTCTTCGTGCAAAACTACTTTGCTTCTTTCTCCTGCACTCCCCTGCCTTTACCCTCTGTTCACCCAGTCATCCTGATCCCCAGATCACCACATCCTAGCCTACTGTTGCTGTTGCCTCCTGTCTCCACAAACCTGGGTCTACTGGAGGCTCCCAGGCAGCCTCGGCCCCAACCTATCTGATACATTACTAAGTATGGAGATAAAAAAACAGGGATGAGGGAATTTTGCATTCAACAAAGTACTCCCTTATGAGCTGGCAATTGAGCTTCTGCATTTTCCCGAAAGGGAAACCCTCACTTTGGACCCAGATACTATCCTTGGATCCCTGTCTAAATTCCCTGCACAGCTTGTCATTACTGTAGGACTGATTTTTGCTTAGTATCTTATGGTCTTGCCTTCTCTTTTCATGGAATCAGATTCCTTGTCTGGACCATTAGACTGCTGATTTTTTTGTAATAATTGCCTACTGAATCTCCCAATACCGACTTCTCTTTAAATACCCTAATAGCTAAGAAGAATATTATATTTCTGCACATCGCTTCTCTCTAATGTTGATTTTTTTGTACTTCCCTACCCCTTGTTGGCGGCTGGCTAACTCTCTGAATTCCAACCTGCTGGATTGGAGTTTTGCTCATGGTTATCGTCAGCCCAAATGCTATCTCTTCCATGAAGCCTTCCTTGACTCCCTCAGTTTCAGTTGTTTTTTT